>JAGPOY010005666.1:0-10849 GCA_018983105.1 Silene uniflora
AAAAAAAAAAAAACAACTAACATAACATGTACTTTAGTCACGTGAAATTGTATATTATGCTACTTGCATGTGAACTTATTTATTTGGTTGTGTTATTGTGTGCAATCATCATATGCCGGACGACGGAGTACATGTTATTCTTGCTGGCCGGCCTTCGTATGTCTGCCTTTCCTAAGCGGTGTTTGTTTGCTTGTAGGTTTTGCAACACGTTCGTTTACGTCCTACCTCCCTTATCTCGTCTATTTTGTGGTCCTTCCGTCTTTTTTATTTGTTTGTTTATTTATTATTAAAATATTTCTTACAAAGAATATAAAAACGCAAATGAGTACTAATTAGACACTTACGGTTATATTTTTGAATTTTTGGGGTAAGATATCTTTATGATTCTTTAAGTTAAAGAATTTAAATATCGATTACACTGGCTCTCTCCTCAATCCTCACCGTGAGAGTTAATTCGATGGTTTGTCACGGATTTACGAAGTATAATTGAGAGCATGTTTGACCTAGATGGTTAAAAATGAGATTTTGTTTAATTTTTTAAAAGCAGTTTTCAAGAATTAGAAACACCAAATTGCTGTTTCTATTTTTATGGGCAAAAGGGTGATATTTCAGTTTTTCAGAAACTATTTTTAACTTTTAAATACATAATGTGTTTGGCCAAAAGGTGCTTCTGAATCTAAAAACACTTTGAAAACTTAGGCCAAACACACACTGATAAGGATACGATGAGAAATTCACTTTTGATGTTTTATTAAATATGAAAAAGGACATTGATTTGGAGGTTATAAATTAGACCCTATTTTGGGGTTTATTCAAAAAAAAAAAAAAATTATGAAAAAGGATATCTTTACAATGAGCATTGACTAAAAAGTTAATGAGTTTAATAGCTACCATTTAATTATAAACCCAATCGATTGTAAATATTTTTCTCGAGATTATACATTTTATAAAATGTCAACCTTTAGAATAGAACAAAATAACAAATCCTTATTAGCAAAACGAAAACAAAGATGTGAATTATTTTGCTCCCCCTACTTACAAATAAACCTGGCAAATTAATCTGACTTGAATGACTCGGCCAATCCAAGTTCAGCCCGTCTCAAAACGAAGGACTCGAATTTGACCTGAAATTCGAATAGACCCAGCCCTATCCAATTCAAGCCGATTGTTTTTTATCGCATAATGACCGTTATCCCAAAATAACTTGGTCACAATCTATTTGAAAAATCACCCAATACGATCCGAATTTTACAAACATGAACTGACCCAACTCAGTTGTTCATTTGCCAGGTATACCAACAATTACCAGATATGATTCACATCATATACGGCCCAATCACCACATCAAGAATTATATCCAAAACAACCTTGCCAACCAAGCCCAAAATGTATATCGAATTCACCCAACACGGTTCATAACCGATTCCCATAGCTCGTTTGCCCAGTGAGCTACCCAATGGGTGGAGTCCTAGGTAATCCGGTCATTTGAATCGGGTCAAAACTGTTTCGGGTTGTATTGGGTAAATGATGATTTCAGGCCGTTTATAGTTCATGTCGGGTCATTATCGGGTGACAAATTATATTAACTTTTAGTCAATTAGAAATTCTTGTTTCTTGACACGTGGCCAAACATGCCGGAGACACGTAGCTCGTATGTAAAGCGTGGCATTCTCCAAAGAACATAACATCATCCCATGCAAACATCAATACATATACATACGTAAATAAATGTCACAAGTCATAGCAAAACAAAATAAGAGAGAAGGAAAAAAATAAACAAGGGAGAAAAAAAAATGGAGAAGGAATACAAACAAGAAGAAAATGTTGAAGAGAAGAAGGATCCTAATATTTCAGATATGAAGTCAACAACAAGAAATGCATACGGCGGTGGAATGTACGCGCCGGAGAAAGCGAGTGACAAGCCATCACACCCACCGGCTAGCGATACACAGAGTGCTGATGGGCCTGCTGAGGCCCATTTTCAGCCCAAACATCAGCCACCTTCTTCTGGTGATCGTGATATCGATATTACCGGCCAATCTTACATTCAGTAGTTTGCGGTTTTAGGTTTTCTCTTGTAATGTTTAATTTTGTTATGTAATGTGAAATGTAATGTTGTGGAAGTATATCCGGAGTTTATAAGTTTTGTGTAAGACGGTTGTAACTCAAAGCTTATAGAACTAAGTCGATTCACAAATTTTCACAATGTAACGGACAAAATTGTTACCGCCACAAGCAAGACGGACTTCGATTATGCTCATCATCTAACTTGTGAAAGTTATTAAACTTACAATATAAAAGTATATAATGTCAGCCTTGTTAGTGAATAAATTGATCGAATTGGATTATTCACAAATAAAATTCACATTATGATATGGAAGTTTTATATCGCTATAAATTTATCGAAAAGGTAACATCAAATAAAAGAATTTGCTGGTAAAGACTGTAAATCCTAATCGAATCATTAGCTTGATGACATAACATATTACTCAATGCTCAACATGCGTATACACCCAGTAAACCATATATCTCGATTCTCGGTGTAGGGAACTAGTAAAACCCTCTAAAACCGACCTATAATCTCTATGTTATAGCTTAAACGGGTCGTCAAGTATCCCTACCGCCATCACATTTTTTTATATCTTCTTCGCTACAAACCTTATCTACAAGAAAATTGTATGATGTATCATATGTATAAGAGTTAACTATCTCGGATCTAGGCCGAGTTTACAGATCTCTTCCGGCGGGGGAGTATCCCAATGGGCTGCTCTTCCCTTCATCTCCTTAAAATCCTTCACACATTGCTTCACATTTAATGACACAACTCTCTTCCTGGATCGGGCCAGCCTGTTTCCGGCAGCATCATCGAAAACGTTTTCCCAGCCCACTTCCCATGCCCGAGTGGCATTGCAAAGTTCAAGTGACCCATTTCTCCAAGGAGTCCAACTCCATCCTTTAGACAGCCCATTCATCACATCAGCCACACACTCGCCTATGCAGACTGGCTCGCACGGCCGGCACTTAGCCCCATTCAGTGGCCCCTGGCTCGAAATAGCGGCAACAGGCACACCAAAATGGGTTGGCGGGAATGAGTAGGTCCGGTCAGTCACGATGCAGAATGGTTGAGGCGGGGTCCGGTATGGGATACCATGGGCTGTGAGTTGGGCCTTGAACGATGTCTCGGAGTTGAGATCGGTGTAGTTCAAGTTGTCTAAGAAGGGAACTAGTGACAGGCGGGCGAGAGCGACCTTGGAAGTATTGTAGTCTCCGACCCCAAATCGATCATTAAGTCCACCAAATGTGGACCCTGGAGGAACCACATAGTGACCTGGGACAAAGCTACTGGGGTGTAGTGGAGCTGACCAATAGCCATCAACACGAGTGCGGACTATCCAGTCATATGTGAACCCTTGCTCTTTCTGGTAGGCATCAATCAATGTCAGGCACCCTTCCACCAGATTGAAGTATTGCAATAGCCCCTACAGATTTCAAATAATCGACAATAAGTTAGCGCAAACTCTACCAACTAGGCAACTAATAAGTTAATTATTCTGTGGGTTGTTTGGACCGAAAAACTTTACTCCTATAACAGAAGCATTTTTTATCAAGTAATCACACCAACTACTTTATATTTTGACATTTCATTTCACCAGATCAAAAGCTATGATTGATTGCCATTAGAAACACTCAAACACCTCATTTCGTGGTCCCTAAAGTAATGAATAGATGATTTGTTGTCCCAAATTATGAAAAGCATTTTGTAGATGAAATCATATGATCTCCAACAGACTTGAACTTTTCTGGTACTGTTAGTACTACTGACCAGAATGATGCCTAGCTCACCTTATGTTTTGAAACGAAGAGTGCAATGTTCTGGCTCCACACATTCATTTGAGAAAAGAAAACCGTAGAAGTTACTGGTATGTGCATTAGAAGTTTAGAACATTTTTTTTAAAATGCTAGTATAATATAAACTATGCTTCCACCTTAGGAGCAGCAACTTCAACGAAGAGCACATAGATTACCAAATGGTAGAGTGGCTTTATATGCACTCATCGAGCCACCAGCAGAATGTGTTTTCTAATTTAAGTTTTAACGTTTTCTATCTTCAAAAATTTGGTCATTTTTCAAAGGTTGGGGGATTTACGACCTAAGAGTAATCAGAACAATGGTGAAAGTTTTATGCGAACGGAATTCAGTTAGAAAATATGAATTTCAGGAACTCTAGGGTGTCTAGACCATAGATTTGAAATTTTACCCAAGATATTACGGACTTGCACCTCAATGCAGCTATACCATTGTGATAGGTACAGTGATACAGGGCAGAAAAAGAGAAATTACTCTAATTATTCAGTTCTTTATGTGTAGAATAGTTATGAAAGAAAGAAAAAAAAAGGACTAAAGCAGAATATGGAGTTGACATATTTCAGGTCATTTTTTAGTTTTTGAAAAACTGGAAGTGTCTCGTAGAAAAGCTGACTTTAGACATCCTTACATGATTTTTAAATGAACATACGACACAAGACATAGTTACTTATAAGGCACATTGAAGTTAAGAGTCAAGACTAGACAAGTCAAAACAGGTCATGTAAGAGTCAGGTCAATAAGGGTCAAGTCAAATTACAAGTTGAGTCAAAAGATTTTGGATCCGGTCATGATGCTGATTGCTGAGTATGCCACGGTCAGGCACCTTCTAGTCAACCAACAACATTGAAAGCAAGGCCCGTGAGAGTGGGGCCGAGATGGAGGTAGACGTGACCAAGGAGGTAAAGCCTAAACACCAGAATATGATCACTACTCAAAAGTTCCTTAGTCCGGCCTGAAGTGTGGAAAGGGAATCAAAACAATGTAGCGCCACCCACACATGTTAGGAGAATCCTCATCAAGTCATCAGTTGTCCAAGATTAGACAGAGAGGATGATAAGTAAAAAGTGGCCAACATTATTGAGTTTCATAGTTTAAACCATAGCAATATGTGTACTTAAATTGCGGATAAGCCGATAAGGTTGACTACTTTCAAAGCAGGTAAGTCCTCAGTCCTTGAGAACAGAGCAATATGTGGTTTACTTAAAATGCAGATAAAAATGGACTACTTTCAAAGCTGGTATGTCCTCAGTCCTTAAGATCGGAACAATATGTGGTTTGGAGCGACTCAAAGCTTCCATATTATAGCCATATCCAAACACAGAACCATTCAATAAGTCTAATAGGTGTCACCAATATGTCTTATATTTATGCCTATTGTATTCATGCCCGCGATAACCAGATTTGAACAGCAACTCTGATACAGGGATCTCATTAAGCTGACCAGTAACATAAACTCTTATGGTAACTACGGTAATGGGAGCTGGTGAAATAACCAAAGGAAAGTTTTGTTCATATCATTCAACCTCCGAATCAATCTCTCAAGACTCGAGATATTTTGCCCAATGCAGGGGTATTTCAGCCTTTATAGCCTCAAAAGGCAGAGCTTTTCTTTTGCAAGTCTAATATCAATTGATGGGTAATTGGGTATCTTACAATAATTAGCGCTAACTAGCAACCGCTAACCAACTCATTACCTACATTTACGATTTTAATACTCTAAGCTACCTAAACCTAACCTAATCCGCTATGTTACTTGCAAGCAAACAACTCCTAATTTATAGAGAGAAAAAGATGGGACAAAACAAGTGATTCAACCTACAAAATTTCTAGGTGTGTTGCAATATTTTACTACTTTCGCAAGATCGGCAAAAGTTTGCTTCTCTTTGTAGAAGCAAAACCAGTAGACCAAGTCCAAAGCACAAACACTTGCATTGACTTGCAATCTACAGAAAAATACGTCAACATAATAATTATGGAGTATTGAATTATATTTTCTTTAATAACGAGATTAACAACGCGCTCTAATATCCGGTCAATTTCGTTCAACCAACACCATCCATATACTCATTTCTTCAATCAGCATCCTCAATTACTCTAATTCTATTCATTTCTTTTAGAAAAATCATGTTAGTAATGCCTTGAATCGATTTGAGCTAACGCATTATTAGTGAAACACGTAAATCTGGGAGTAATTTATTTGCACATCAGTTACAACAAATCCGAACATAAATTTATTATTTAATAATGCAATTCACCAATGCGGCATTAGTAACCTATTAATAAACAGCGGGGTGCAAATGTGCGATCATACCAACGCTAATGCACGGGATCATAAACCGTCAATCATTAAATGAACCACGTCACATACGAATTGATTACTGAATTCAAATTTTCATAAAACAAATATTAGTAACCTATTAATAATATGCATTGGATCCTAAACCGTCAATTATTAAATGAACCATGTAACATACGAATTGAGTACTGAATTCAAATTTTTATTTTCATAAAACAAATAAATAGGCGAAAAAAACGGCAATAAAAACAAACCTGAATACCATTAGGAGAATTAGCAGCAGTAAGGACCCGAACCTCCGGCTCAGACTCCGCAATCGGCTCGGGTTTAAAAACCCGAACCGAGGTAACCTTCGGAGCAGACCTCAGCAACGAAAGCTTAAACGAGTTAGAATCAAGCGGCGAGTTGAGAAACAGGTCCGAGTTAGGGAACTCGGTGAGGATCCGGTCGATGATAGATGGACCGGTGAGCTCAAACCGGCGAGCTCCACCAACGAGACAGACAGCGATCCTGGACCGTGTCAACTCGGAGTGACGCCGAGTTGACCAGGGCGAGCTGGGGCGGAAGAAGGCGGTGGTGGCGGCTGAGGAGAAGTAGAGAAGGAGGAGAGAGAGTGAGGAGAAGAGTAGGAGGATGAGACGCCAGTCGAGATCGGATACCCACCGCGTAATTTGCGCCGCCGTGTGCGGTGGCGGATGTGGCGGCGGCATTTTGGTGGGTTTTTTGAGTTCTTGTGGTTTACTCATTTATTTTGCGAAAAGTATGTGTAAAAGTTAGAGGATTGTGTGAGAAGTGTGTTATGAAAGTGAGTGTCCCTCGAAGATTGAGACTTTATCATCCAACATTTATTTCAATTTGGATCATCTTTGTTATTCTCGTTCTCCATTTCTTTTCAGACTTAGATTATCTTTTGAAATGATCTAACGGTTACAAATGAAAGTAAGTGATCTTAGTGTAAGAGAGAAATAATATAGTAGAGAGTATATTCGAGGGTTTACACTTTACCCAGTGCACATCAAAAGTAACGACCGCGAATTTTATCGTCACAAAAATTAAAAAAGAGGGAATAGAAATGTAGAATATTGAACTTTTGGAGATAATGGTTTAAGTTTTATAGGAGTAGATTGATTGATGTATATTGCTTAAAATTGTTTTGTTATTTCATTCATCTAATTTCATGGAATTATACAAGTTCATTCCATAACATTCAATGCACCTCAAAGTCACTATTGAATGTCGATTTTAATGCTAGCAAATAACTATTGTTATTCTTATATATTCCTATTAAATGGACAAGAAATTGAGATAAAGAACTGAAAATGATTTTTGCTCTATAATATCTCTTTGTTCCATTTGCTTATCTATTTCATATTCTGAAATCTCAATTATTTAATTACCTTTGCATATTGAGAGTATTTATAATAGGTAAATTGATCCAGATCTAATATTATCAATTTATCATTTCCATACCCTTTAAAAAGGCCAAACCCAAGTTACTGTTCCCCAATTTTGCCCTTGTATATTGTTCTTATTGTCATCGTCTGTTTGTTCATCATCCATCATCACTCTCTCCCTCCTCTCGCCTTCTCTCTCTCTCTCTCTCTCTCTCTCTCTCTCTCTCTCTCTCTCTCTCTCTCTCTCAGGCTCTTATACTGCTTGCTTTCTTGTTTTCTCATAATCATAATCAATTCACTAACAATCTCAACAATGACGATCAAGAATCGATTTCCGCTGCAGGAACATGTAGCAGGTAAGTTAATCTGTTGATTCGTGTGATTCTCTTCATCTTTGTTATTTTAGGGTTTATTTCTTGTGGTTAAACTGATTGCATGCAATAATTTGGGGAATTCTTTTAGGTTTAAATTGATTGCATGCAATTATTTAGGGCTCAAAAGATTAACCTCAAAAAAATAGGGTGTTAGTTTGTTGTCGATTGTTGCTTATGAAAGGAGACGATTCTGGGTGTTTCGTTTTTTGACCATTTTTCTCTCTTTTGTTTGTGTCGATCATGAGACCTTTCACAATTAACATTAACTGTCTGATTGCATGTTCTGGGTTGTTGTCGATGTCTGATTGTGTGGTAATTGTATGTTCTGGGTTATTTATTTTCCTTTTTAAAGGAGAGGCGTTGATTGTCCAGTGATTGGATGATGCCTTATTGCACGGTCTGGGTTATTTATAAGGTGATGGCTGTTGTTTGATCACAACTCATGAGCTGTGCTTTGATTATAATTTGAAAGTATTCCTTTTCATTATTTGAGTGATATTAGAACTCATCAATCTTGATAAATAATTTGAAAGTATTCCTTTTCATTATTTGAGTGATATTAGAACTCATCAATCAAAGCACAACTCATGAGTGGAATGTGTGATGAAAATACGGTAAGCACTCAGTCTATTGCATCCATCTTTCATGCATGATGGTTGAACTACAACAACTCCCTGGAGTAGGTCCAAAGATCGCTCATCTGGTATGCTAATTTTAGTAGCTGATTTGGGATTCTCATTAAATTTTTAGATTTCTAAATCCATGTATTGTCTCAGGTTATGAATTATGGCTGGAATAATGTCCAAGGAATATGTGTTGACACTCATGTTCATCGTATCAGTAATAGATTGGGATGGGTTTCACGTCAAGGCACAAACCAGGTAACTTCTCTTACAGAGCTACATGTTCCAAGTTTTGAGTTCGCCTTCTTTTCACTTTTCTGCTTTCTCATCATTACTGTTGGACTAAAGCTTAGTATAGCGAAACCAATCATGTTCGATTGTTCGCTCTCACCATTTTAATTGTCTATACGTGGAATTTACTGTGGTAAAACTTTCAGACATGTTGGCTTTTAATGCATGCAAATAATGTCTTCATATCCTGTTTCTTTTCTAGAAAACTACATCACCAGAGGAAACAAGAGTAGCATTGGAGAGGCGGCTTCCGAAGTGTGTGTGCAAGTTATAATCAAAGCACAACTCATGAGTGGAATGTGTGATGAAAATACGGTAAGCACTCAGTCTATTGCATCCATCTTTCATTGAATCCTCCTGGGAGAGCAATGTCCAAAATACTCCCTTTGTAAATTATTTGCGGCAAATAATTCATTTATACAATTGTGTACGATTTGGGTGTGTGCGTCTTTAAATTTAGCCGTGTAAAAATGTGTTAGTGCTGAAGCTTAATGGTGCAGGTCTGTGCTTCAGGTTCAATTTGAAAGATCAGTTGCTATAAAATACTCATTTTGCTATCCAAACACAGCCTTAATCTGAACCAAAACCCTTTCCCATTAATTCTAGGAGGAGCAGAATTAATCAAAGGATGAATACATTGCAGAATCTTAGTCCCAATTCTAACAAGGTAATTTTCGGCCATTGATTTCAGCTTCTTGAAGATATTAGAATCAATAGAATTTACTTTGTTTTGGAGATGTTCCGGGGTTGAGTATTTGATGAACTATTTCCATTAATTTCTTACGTTGATGAATATTTCATATTCTATTTCAGAATTTAATCTTTTTTTACGAGTAAAGACCGATAAGGCGTCAATGTTCGATGAAGCCGTTGAGTTTCAGGCAGCTTGGATTGCAGACATGAATGCTTTGCTATTATCAGTTACTGGATAACAGGTAATGCTCATAACAAGCATTGTATGATTTCTTAAGTTAGCACTCACAGCAAGAATTATAAGATCTCTTAAGCTAATGACCATACTGTGTAGGCTATTTGTTACTTGTCGTGTACTTCGGCAAAATGGTTATTTCACAACTACACCTTCACACATGTACCTAGATCGTACTCCAAGTGTGTGTGCAAATAACCATATTTTTCTGCCAAAAAATTACTCTATTATTGCCGCTAAACACTCAAAAAGTTCAAGGTTCGAACTGTTTTGACTTTTGAGGCGTCTTTCTTAAGAGTGAGACCATTAGGTCGAAACGAAGCAGAAGGCAGCTTCAACGTTGTAACGAATTTTAGCAGGGTTAGATGACACTTTGATGTACCATCTTCGTTCCTCTCATTATAGTTATTTTCTCAAAAATATATGATACTTTTTCACAGTATCATAGCTAAACTCTCAAATTCGAAGCTAACTACTATGTAATGGTTTCTATTTTTAGAGTGATCCTTAATGACACATTTCCTACCAAATTGATAACCTATCCATCTACTAGAGCTATATCATGTGAATTTGAAGATTATTGTTGATTAAATCAGACATTAATTAATTATATAGCTAAACTATTGGTAATCCTTCCTCAACTATTTATATGATACAATTGGTAATCGGGCGCGGGGACCATAACTTGAATATAAAAGACTTACTGCGCTTTATATGTTAAATAGTATCATAACATGATATATTATCCCAATATAGGAGAGAAAAAAAGCATGTCAACAATAATCAATTATGAGGGTATCATATAAAAAGATACACATATGATTATTGTGGGATGATGTTCATGTCTTCTTAAACGGGCAGCTTATTGGTATCCTACTATCATCCAAGAGATTTGCCTCTACAAATAAGGATCTTTAATTTCGCTCATTTATTAGTTGATATAATCATTTGTAGGATCTGCATTTGGGGGAAGAAAAGCCAGAAGATTTAGTTTCAGTAAAAAAGTTAATCTAAAGTCCGGGAGAAACAAAATCGCACTGCTAAGCGTAGCAGTTGGTTTACCTGTAAGCACCATC
>JAGPOY010005667.1:0-10848 GCA_018983105.1 Silene uniflora
CTCTTGAAACTTTGCAAACCCACGGGAACACACAAACAATAGAAGGAGAGAAACAAGAAAAAAGAAACTAAAGAAATGGAAAGGAGCATGTATCTGAAACAAGAGCTCTGCAAAAAAGATCACAAACAAAGGAATTGCTGTCTAGTGATTCCATGACAAACAACAAACAAACAAATTACCCATTATTTAACTACTAATATACTTCCTCCGTTCCATTTGATTCTTTACGTTTGTTTTATGCACATATGTCAATGCACGTTTTCTTTTGTCCATATCTTTAGTTACATGTTGCTAAAAATTATAAAAGTTTGATATTCGTAATCCACTCGCTGAGACGATTTAAACAAGATCTCACATGACTATCTTTTATGTTATATACTAGAAGTTGTATTGAAAACTCTTCTTACTGATGAATAGTGCCGAAAAAGTAAACGTAAAGAAACAAATGGAACGGAGGAAGTATGAGACTATGAAGGAAATTTCTCAAGATGGGATACATGGATAGCTGGAGAAAGCAGGATTCAACAAACCCCCTTTCTAAAATTTCTAGGTTTCATTCTTTTTAGAAATTTGCCAACCTTAGAAATAAAAATGGGCAAATTTCAGAATTTCTTAGGGTAGTGTTTGGGAAGCTTGATTTCATTTGAAAATCTTAATTTGAAATGTGTAATTTGGAATCATTAAAGTCAAGGATTTACAAATGAGGGGGGTGAGAGTGTCATTTTAAATCCACTTAAATATAGTGTGCTGGGATTTGGACTTGAATTTGGACAAAATCCAAATCCAAATATTTTGCATTTGCCAAACAAAGAATTTGGGAGAAATCTGAATTTATGAATACAATTCAAGTTCCCAAACAGGGTGTAGATCTATTTCAATTCTTGAATTAAACCTTCATTCTTAAGATATATGATCAAAAAAACTCTCCTAGACTAAAATGGAGAGTAATTAAAGTCAATCTTATAGTAGGCAAAACTCAAGAAAAGAGACAAGAAGAAATTTCTAACAATAGAGATGAAGAAATGATGGAGAAGGAAATTCAACACCATTTCTAATTCTGGGGGATTTTTTTGCTTTTGGAGAGGATTTTCTCTCTCTAAGTATTTAGAGAGAGGAAAGCTCTACGCTAGAAAAGGGGCAGTATTGTGATACATGCAACAAACCCCGTGTGCTAGTATATTTTCCCCGCGGAAATATGCCCACCCTATATTCTTACTAGATATAAGTACAAAATTACACATCTTATAATACGTTTAAACAAAGTAGAAAATTAAATTAATAAAATTACAATTTTAAAGATTTTTTTTTTATATAAGCTCGGTCCATGGTTCATGGTCCGGTCCGCAGTCCATTCGGTTTGGTCCAAAACCGGACCGAAGATCAAAGTAGATTAATTAGGTGGACCGTGAACCGGACCAGACCAAATAAATTTGGTCCGGACCAAATGATCCGGTCCGGTCTGGTCTTTGGTCCGGACCACTGAGTGTACACCATTAAAGATTCCACCTAGCAAACTACCAATAGATTTACCCCGAATTCATTTTCTTAGTAGAGCAAGTCCAATGGTTTACATTAAAAGCTTGCTTGAAATTTCTTGCGGCTAGATCATTGGACACCTTCATGTACGATAGCTTAAAGCAATCAACTAGCTTCATTAAACTAATATCTTAATTGATCTTACCACTAAAATACAACCAATAGAAATTAATTAATTTATTAAAATTTGGGTCAAGCTCTTAAAATGTAAGCTAAACAATTGAAATAAATTTGTAGCCGAAAAATAAATTAGCTTAAAAAGTGATATGTCAATGGTAAGCTAGTTGCAACTAGCTTACCAATGGACTTGCTCTTAACATTTAAAGCGGTTTTATATTAATGTAATTTTAAATTTTAAATAGATTTAACCACAATTTTATTTATTAATCACAAATTCTTATTTTCGACGGAACTACTCGTTCTAAGTTTAAAACGGGTTAAATAATGACGAATTTGCATAAATAGGACAAATATGTTATTATTTCCAAGATCTTTTCTTTTTGTCTTATCTTACAAATAAAACATTTATATAATTATTTGATTAAATCTTTACTTTCATGATTGAATAGGGTAAATCCTCAAACAACCTTGGATACATGGTAGAAGAATCAAGATAAACAGAAAGACGATCTTGTAGAGGCTCTTGAACGGCTCAAAGTTGGTGTATATTACAGTTTTCGAGATTTCAGGATTCCCGAACAAAAATGTCCATAAATTTCACGTAGGGTTTCTTACATCAAACAAAGCAACTTCACAAATTTCGCTAAGAAACGAGAGACATCTGAGGTTGTCGGTGTCCGATAAACTAGGCTTGGACAAAAATCGGATAATCGTTGAAATTTGTTTAATATTTGTTATTCGGTGCTAAAATTGAATAGGATAAGGAAAACTCGTGAAGCAACACTAGACACGTGGAAGAAAAATCATGAGAAATATAAAGAGGACCCGGTACAGCCTCCCGAACAATTCAAAATAAAGAGTATAATATACACTGTTTTCATGATTTCAGTGTCCTGGAACAAAAATGTATGTAAATCACACGGAGAGTTACTCACATCAGATTAGACAGAGCAACTTCAGAGATTTTTCGGAGAAACGGATGACATCTGAGACTGTCGCGTGTCGATGTGCGATAAACCACATGGCACGAGACTCGACTCGTATTTTCACCTGAGCTATACGACTTGACCCGTTCGTTTCCGCAACGTGTTTCACGGGCCTAATAACATGTACACATTATAACAAATTAAGCAAAGGGTCAATTAGATGAAACCTCTATCAAGCCCCGACAAACAATCCGCGTTTAGCTTTTGGGCCTAATATTCATCAACAAAACACGTCTTCTTAAGGATACACAAGTACACAACACACAATGACACAAGTACACAACCCTTTGCCCATTACAAACCATGAAAATCCAATTGACCAACTTGAGATCTGTATATTTTCGTCTTAACCCCTAGTTAAGACATGTTTTGTCATTTGGAAAATTCATTGGAGTTGACATTTTTTTTTTTTTCCAAATTGATTACCTCTACGAGATCTATAAATTAATAAAACAAAAATTATCTTTTGAAAATTTAAGATCGAAGATAGAGGTGATTTAAGATTTTCGTAAAAAAAAAACTCTAAAAAGGTCCGTGGATAAATTTTTTTTTTCTTATGTTGTAGATTATGGCGAGATAATCATTTAATGGAAAAAAATTGGCCGATTCTGAATTCACGTCTAGAAGTTATGCCCAATTGAATTTTTTCATAGCGACAAAAAAGACATGTTATGCGTGAAATTCAAACATGGTGGATATCATGTACACAAACTTAAAAAGTTGGATATCACATACAAAATGTCAGTTTCAAGGTACCACTTGAATTTTCTGTTTGTCTATTAATCAACCTTATAATTAGAGGTGATCATGGGTCGGGTTTGGGTCGAGCCGAAGCATTAAATTAAGCCCAAATACGCGGGTCGGGCCACCGTGTGGGCCTATTTTTATTGGCCCAAACCCGGCCCATGCGGGCTAAAAGCGGGCTTCTGGCTTATAATCTTTACTCAAGTTTTGTATAAAATTATGTAATTTTTCTTAGTAATGTGAATAATAAGGAATTAACGTAATATAGCTTTCATGCACCTTTTGCTTGCGGTGACTCATACAACTAAGTTTGCAATTTTTAGCTATGCAATAACGTATTTCGACACTTTGCTCACTAATAAAGATCACATAAATACTTGTAAACAAATTAATAAGGCTTATAACACTAATACTGGTAAATATTACTAAGGCTCATGAACTATATAGAAATTAATTGGTTAATTTTTTTTTACTAAAACTCATTTACATCCTTAAACTACACGTGAATTCATAAATTTTGTATATATTCGGGCCTGGCCAAAATTCGGGCCTGAAGTCGGCCCAAACCCGGCCCAATTATATGCATCGGTCCACGGGCTTCGGACTGTGGGCTTTTTGGGCCAAATATCGAGGCCCAATCCTGGGAAAATAATCAGGCTGGGCCAGATTGGTCTAGCGGGCATGAGCCATTTGATCAGCTCTACTTATAATGCACATTATTAGCGTTCAAAATCTCTCTCAATGCGTAATCTTAATCATGCCAGGGCCGAATCTTGTTTGGGCCAAGCCGACACAAAAATAAGAGGCTTGACATGTGGCCTAGATCAAATGAGACCAAATAAATAAGATTACTTGAATTAATAAAAGAAAATTGCGCCATCTTATTTGACCCGATTTAATTTTACGTCATCCCGGAGTTCAATACATTTTACTTAAGACTGTTTTAATTTAATGTCTCACAATATCCTTTTATTTTTAACAATGTATAAAATCTGTCTTAACTAAGAGTCTTAAATCAAACTTAGTACCTAAAACCCGAGTTAAACAAGAATTTGGGTTTGATCATTACGAGTTGCATTGCATTATTGGTGAGGGGAACAAATCATTTTTTTGTTTTAAATGGGAGATACTTTTTTATTAATTCTGCGTGGTACATATTGGGTGCAATTGTGCATTAACTATGGATTTTCTTTAATGTCCGATAATTCTGATTACTATTATTGTGTTTATTATGTTGTTATCGATTAAGTCTGGACTATAAAATTACGATCGAAGTAGTGTTGACATATAGCCATATAGGTCTTGCTTTCGTTAATGCGTGCATGCCTGCCTATTGGCAGGTTCAGAGTGTTCTAAGAACCGAGGCCCAAGAGTTTCCGAGGTATACAGTATACACTAGTAACTCCAAATACAAACATACTCTAGAGTATTTTATCTTGTGTAAAAAACAAACGTAAACGAACAAATGAAAGTATGAAACCGAGTAAATATATCACAACCAAATAGGAAAAATTATGATCAACCATAACTCCTTAAGTGATAAGAGAGCAAAAAATGGCAGTGATCCCCATTCCCCACCATATGTCATATATACGGAGTACTATATATACAGCCTACTCGAAACCCCAATCAATCTCACAAAACTCAAATTACCATGCTATGTTAAGCACGCTAATTTCAAACTTTGACAAGAGAAGAAGCTTGTTCCATTGATCCATTGTAGTCAGTCTCATATGAGACGGTTTTACATTGATATCATGTAAGACTACTCTAATGAAACTACTCACGCATAAAACCGTCTCATATAAGAGTTTGTAATTCGATTGAAACTCGGTGTTTCATTAGTACTCCCCGTATCAGTCAATAGTTTACCTTTGCTTTATTTTTCCTCACAAAATAAAGCAAATGTAAACTATTAACTGGAACTCAATTTTAAACCGTAGGTCTAGTAATGTAACAATTGCCACACGATAACAAACAGATTGGCTACATTAAAAATCTTAGGGTTCGACATATGTCGTCGAGAGGTACGCAAATTTAACTCGAGAATATATCGACTTTGTAATGTTCAGCACGGTCTCTACCATGGAGAATAAACGACGGATCAATGAGGTGCATCACACAATATACACTTCTTGAGAACTCAATCCTACCTGATTAGTTTGTATGATTTCTTCAAAACGGCAGAATTTAAAAGAATTGATTAACCTAATAGAGTTAAGTTGAACTGAAATATGAAAATACACCAAAATTTTAAATATAATATGGAGCCACAGGCTTGTGAAATTCTGTCGAGGCCTCGAGAAGTTGAATAGAGCCCTTACTCCTTGGCACCACATTGCAGGTAGTAGTCGACACCCGTATATGTACGACGATTCAACTGTTTTACAATAAGAGTCGTCAGTATATAACACAACTGCAGAGTATAAGAATGCAACTAAATATGTTGCCTTAGTTCCTCAATCAAAGGTCGTTAGAAAGCAACTCTACCTGTCTTTTGTCAAACTCGTTCAATTGATCCTCCTGTCAGAATACGGCCAAAAAATATATGATTAAATGATACCATCCTGTTTTTTCGAATTCAACTTGGTACCCTAAATGTTCTAACTTTTAAATGATCTAATAATGCACTCACCAATTCGCGAAATAAAGAAACAAGTAGATGTTATGAACTAATAATGCACTCACCAATTCGCGAAACTTCTCTGTCACGTAGCGCAACTGATCTTCAATTATCTCATTCTCTAGACGATCACAGAGTTCCTGCTTGAGAGGGTGCGGAGTTAAAATGAGAGCCTAATATGACTACAGAAACATCTGACAATTATCGGTTTTGCAATAAACCTAGAATAAGATCCCAGACTACAACATAATAACACTTATTCCTTGAAACCTTAGTCCTCAGCATGAAAGTACTGCATGCTTTCAAAAACCCATGCTGAAATTTGCATTAAGATACAACACAATTTCTTGTTTAAGACCGTCTCAACTTAAGACGGCTCTCACACCCGTTAAAATAAAGGTGGAAATAAAAGGAGGTTACAAAATGTCTTAAGCAAGATGGTCTTAAGCAAGACCAACAGAAGATACATGAGGCTTAGAGCTCAGACAACAATTAGGTTCGCCATTTGCTTTACCTATCTCATTTTACAAAGCCAAATAAATAGGTAGCTAGTTTTCAATGATTCAAGGAGAACTGGAAGCAAATTAGAATACTGAATCTAATAGTAAAAATACGGAGGTGCACCTCTTTCTCAACTAGCTCTGACCACTCTAGCTGCTTATCATTCTTTTCGTCTAAAATCTGGTTCCTCCGCAACAAATATTTCTTTGCTGTCTGCAGACCAAAATGCACCAAAGTGAAACGAAAAAAATGTTAAAACTCATATCATATTACGACGTTACCTAATTACATAAATCACATTGGTGATTTGGTGTCATTGTCAAAGTATATACAAACATCATCTCGGGTTGGACAAATTTGCCAAAGGGTAGTAATTAACGATTTAGCATCGAGAATATACAACAGTTATGTTCAAAAGGAATGGATAGGGCAACCTCAAGAGCTTCGTAGATTTTCTGGGTATATTTTGTCAAACTGTCTACGATTCCTTCCATGTTACGCTTGATACCCTGAAATTTAGCATAAAAACCCGCTTTAGCATTGTTTAACAAACGAATGAGACCGAGTGGGTATTAGAAGCATGACCAAAAGAGCGTAAAACTACTTTGACGAGATCCTATTGATAACATAGTACCTTATGGTTTTCATGGGTTGTTTACATGTTGTGGAATCCGTTCTCTACAATATTAGTGTAAAAACACCTTAAAGATATCAATTGAGACACAGTAAATCATGAGTAGTTGGAGTTTCGGTTATCATCTCCGAACAAAGACAACGTCTCTACTCTCTACCAACTATTAATGGGTTGATGAGAGGTCAACATCAATAACAAACAAAATAAAATTAAGGGAAAGAAGTAAACATCACAAAATATGAAATTAAAGGATTAATAAGTACACAAAATCTTATTTGAGACGATACCTGGTTTTAAAAATCAAATCTTTGTATACAAGTTTCAATTACAATAATATACGAGTAATTGACAATTCCAAATCCTAAACAAAATACTAAGGGATGACTATTCAGTATTCACTAGTCTTTCAAGGGAGACTTATTTTTACGTACAAAGAGGCGCAGACATATTTTTCCGGCTATGTCAAAGGTAATCAAATAATTAAGACAAAGCCGCTTAAATTATTGAGAGACCAATTTTTCGTACCCATTTATTTGTCTAATATCAATTAGAGTAGAAATTTTAATAAGCAAAACAAACTACAACTCATAAAATCAGTAATTCAATAGAAAAATATAGAATAGGAGGGATCGGAGTATTTACCTTGTGTTGAGGAGACGTTTAAAAAAGATGAGGAAGACACTGTTTGCACACATTCTAGGGTTATTTATAATAACTAGAACAGCTACAAGTAATACTCCGTAATAAGTATCGAGTAATAATTCCTAAAATTTGTAGACAACGTTGAAAACAAGGGCCAAGTAGGAAATTTGATCACGGTTGATCTATTTTATACTTCCTTCAACTTCCTTTGTTGTTCCCATTTTTATACTTGTTACAAGGGAGACTTATTGACTCGATCTTAAAGATATGATTAGATTAATTGAGGAGTTAAGATTTATGGAATTAGCGTTTTTGTTAACTTGCTCCAAATTCAATTTCGTCTAGCGTATTTATAGATGATACGTAGATAACAAATGTTGGTAATCCAACGTCATCGACTTGGTGAAGGACTCTTTTGACAACATGCTTCATTCGTCCTAGTCAATAGTTTACGTTTACATTATTATGCCCTCACATGATAAATGTAAACTATTCATGGGTCCGTCCCGATCATTTGTTTATATAGTTTTGACAATGAGGAAGCTAATTATTGAAGTCCTAAAATAGAAAGTTAAGCAATTGAGGTGGAGGGTCAAATAGAAAGGTAAGCAATTGATGTGGATAACAAGTGGAACAAATTGAGGTGAAGGGTCAAATTGCCCATCAAAAGCTTTTGTAAAATAGAAAGGTAAACTATTGACTAAAACACTCAAAATGGAATAAGTAAACAAATAAAAAAACGTGTTCGTAATTAGCATACATCCCCACAAAACGAACCACCGATTACGACCAGCCACTTTTCACACCACCGTCGACCCCACACCCGACCATCAACCGTCATAACTAGAACCACCCGTTGACTCTACCTCGTGTAGTCTCAAATGTCCACCCATCCAAAGTCATTAGTTGTCCCTTAGCTGACATAGAAACTCCTCGATCGAAAACATCCCAGTCACACGATTTTCTGCCCAGATTTCCAGATTTCAGCTCCTGATCTGCCACCTTCTAAGGCCAATCGACCACCCTTAGTACACTCTATAACCACCATACAAAGCTTGGTATCCTACCTTGCAACACCATTTAGTCAGAAGCACAAAGTCGGTGTCGAAGTCGTGTGTTAAAACACTTGAAAATATTACCTCAAAGTGCCCGGCCAGTTGAAGCTGTTTAACAGTTAGTACTAGTTACTATAGCGTAAGAGTAACAAAAAATCAGCGGCGGTTCAAAGGTAAAACTACTACATACTGACTGACATAAGTGTGTGTATCTAATATAAATTTCATAATTACGAATCACAATTTTGAGTATATATATAAAGCAGCTAACTTCCACAAGCATGTGAAATTTCATCGAGGCCTCGAGATCTTCAATAGATCCCCTACTCCTTGTCGTGTTTGACAAAAGAAAAATTACTAAAGTTGGTGTTTTACAAACTTTTTTTTAAAGGTAGTGTTTGGAAAAAAAAAGTTTTTTAAAGGTGATGTTTGACAAAAGAGTGTTTACTTGAATGAGAAAAGCGAGAAAAATTATTAAGCACGTACTTTATAACATTTGTGCTTGAAACATAAGTCAACTTAAACTAGGTGGAATTTAACGGGACTGATTAACCTAATGGAGTAAAGTTGAACAGAAATATGAAAATACACCACAATATAAACACGGAGTATAATACTTCGTATGGAGTAGCTAGTTTCCACAGGCATGTGAAATTCCGTCGAGGCCTCGAGAACTTGAATAGAGCCCTTACCCCTTGACAACGATGTACTCGACACCCATATAACGAAACCACCCATTAGACAACATTTCTACCTCTCTTTCGTCAAACTCGTTCATTTGAGCCGCCTGTGAGAATGAAAATTATCATTATATTTCTAATCATACCATTCTAAAGAGTGTTTACTTGAATGAGAAAAGCGAAATCAAGAAACAAGTAGAGGTTATGAACTTATAATGTGTGTCTTAATGCTCTTTAATAATGCCGATCGATTTACGTATTGGGAAATTGAGCTTTGAGATTCCTACCATAGAGCTCAAGAGATGTTTGCAGTCTTTGGCTCTTGTTAAGGGTAACAATATTCTTCGGAAAAACGCCATGGCCAAAGATATTGGTGATAATGATACCTTCTTGTTCAACAATTTCTTCTCGAGCAAAATTCTAAGAGGTTTAAGATAGGAACAATTGTATTACATAAAGAATCGGAGCCTGAAAAATAGGAGACTAGACAACAGGTGGAGGAGGTCAGAAAACCACAGATAGATAGCTTTACCTGATGGAAGTGAAGGATTTGAAGTGTACACTGATGCTTCAAAGAATGGGTTGGGATGTGTATTGATGCAAAGAGGAAAAGTAATTGCATATGCCTCAAGACAGTTGAAGCCTTATGAAGAGAATTACCCTACCCATGACTTGGAGTTAGGAGCTGTGGTGTTTGCACTGAAATCGTGGCGTCACTATCTTTATGGTGCTACATTTAAGGTGTTTTCTGACCATAAGAGCCTAAAATATATTTATACTCAGAAGGAATTAAATATGAGACAAAGGCGGTGGATTGAGCTAATTGGAGATTATGATATGGAAATTGTGTACCATGAAGGAAAGGCAAATGTTGTGGCAGATGCATTGAGTAGAAAATCTGTTCATGCTTTATGCACTGCCATGTCAAGAGTGAAGTTGCATGATGAATTGAAGGAAATGGGAATTGCAATGATTAAGAAGGGCGAATTAATTGGAGATTTGACGATTGAGCCGGAATTGTATGCTGGAATCAAGGAGAAGCAAAATGGTGACCCGAGATTGATGAAGTGGCGTTCGGCCGTGGCATTGGAAGAAGGTTCGAGGTTCGAGATTTATTCTGATGATAGTCTTCGCTTTGCTGGAAGATGGTGTGTACCTGATGATGCTGAATTGAAAAGAAAGATATTAACTGAAGCACATTCTACACCTTATTCTGTTCATCCTGGAGGAGACAAGTTATATAAAGACCTGAAGAAGACCTTTTGGTGGCCAAATATGAAGAAGGAGGTAGCTGAGTTCGTTGCAAGATGCTTGGTATGTCAAAGAG
>JAGPOY010005669.1:4547-18104 GCA_018983105.1 Silene uniflora
CTTACCATCACCATATTACAAACTAAGCAATAATTCTTGGTTATGGCGGTTATTATATCCGTTTTAAACTTAAAATTGACAAATAAGAATAATACAAAAGTCAAAGGCCTAAAGACCTGCAACTAAAAAATTGTCCATCTATCCAATTGAGGAGTTACATAGCCATTTTTGTATGTATAATGTTTAGAATTTAGTGGTGATTGAAAAACAATTTTCTCCTAACAATCTAAGTTTTACTTGAAACTAGTTTTATGCCCGTGCAGAAAAATGCACGGGATTCTTCTGATTATTGTGATCATTAAACTATGACCAAATGAACAAAATGCCTAAATATCGAAATTCAAATACACAAAGTTATACGGAGTATTGTAGAGAACATTGTGTTTATCTTCGACATATAACAATGACACCGAAAAAACATCAAATTATTGAAATAAACCCGATTTCACTTAGAAAAACTCACAAACCGAGAATCTAAAACTAAATATAACATATAAAAAATTAAGTGTTTAGAAAAATTATATTGCTTTGTTTTTCACTCAAGCTGTTCGAAATTTAAAATTTGTACATTCAAATAGGAAAAAATAAAGAAAAAAATATTAAGTAGTAACTATTAACACATCGGCCAATACTTCGAAAAAAGCCCAATATCAAAAATATGGTAAAAAAAACCCAACTGCCAATTGAGATAAACTCGTCTTAACAATAAAACCCGCTAACAACGGATTAAAATCCCGAAATCTAAATAAAATCAAAATAAACCCTAAACCTTTAAACCTATCCCTCAACATTCCATATCATTATATAGTATGTATATAATATAATATATTCCCGACCCAAACCTATGGTAATATTATAATTGACATTCTCCGTCCCTGATTTTCTAATACCTAACATCGTCATGTCCTTTCGATCCATCTCTCACAACCGCCATCATCTCCTTCAAACATCATTTCCTTACTACCGCCTTATCGTTATCTCCCACAAATCTCATTGCCTTGATTTTTAAAGGATATAAACAATATTGTATCATCCCCACACCCAATTACTCAATTATTTTCATATCACCAATTTTATGTTTCGATCCTCCTGAACTTCAAATATTTCGAGTTCCAAATTAATCTACAGTCTTGTACTCCTATAAGTTTATTAAATAATATTGTTTGTATTTTATTTTGTTGAGTATATATTATAAATTCAAACAAATTTCATCGTTTTGTTTTTTATATTTATTTTTAAAATCAGTTAACTATTAAACTTCATGTCAATTCGACATTTAAATTTAATTAAGATGATTAGAGGGGAGGAGAGAGGGTAATTAAATGTTATAGAAATTATGGGAGGTTTCACATGCAACAATTCTCTCAAATAAATCAACCAATAGAAAGCCAAGAAAATACTTCGCTTTTATATACTTTAGAAGTGGTACAAATACAATGAATATTTGAGTACAATGTTAAAGTAGATGGTAGCTGAAATCAATTCTTTCTTCTTCAATAATTCCTCCATCATGACAGATCCTTCATGTTCAGAAGATTGAAGGAGCATTCGAGCAAGTTGCGCAATAAGACTGAATACTTCCTATACTTTCTGCTTCACTAATCTTTTGCAATGCAGGGGCGGTTCTAGGATTCAGTGGACGGGGGTGCGTAAAAAATGTAATAATGAAATATCGAGTTATATGAAAAAAAATATTGTTTAGTTGGATAAAATGTATGATATATATAACATTAAATAAAAATTGTTCAATACAAGGATAGAACCCATGACCTCTTAAGAGAAAAATAGTCATAATAACCACTAGGCCAACATAACTAATGTGCTCATTTACTAAAAAATATTGTAATTATTTTTCGGGACAGGGGATGCAGATGCACCCCCTGCACCCACGCCAAAAACGCCCCTGTTGCAATGTATCATGAACTCATTGATTTACTGGCCATAAACAATTTGCAGAAAAAAAGAAACAAATGTTTTTATAAGTAGCAAAATTATATTAACATACAAATTCTTTAAAATCACGTAGAGACACACGAAACCGACTATAAACATATCATGTAGACTGTAGTGGGACAAAGCAATGATTTTTGCGACATTAGATAGCAAAAATAGAAAAGTATCATTATGGGAAAAACTTGCCAAGCAATGTCGATATCCTCATCTTCACACAAAAACCATAAATTTCGTAAATTTCTTGTAAAAATTTTACTTGATCTCAATAATAATAATAATAATAATAATTAATAATAATAACTTAAACAACTTACCAGTGTTACATCATTTTATTTGATGTATTTTTCAGATCTCTCCCCATCTTCGCCGCTGGTAAATCTGATAATCTAGTACCAGAAAAGTGTTTAAAACAGGCTTGCTACGTAAATGTTTACATATCTAGCTTCTTCTATAATCTAATTGTAACATTGTAGATGAAGTGAAGGTAAAACAATGGAAAAACAGTGGATTATTATTATTATTTATTATTTATTATTGAAATTAATCTCAACATATGAGCGAAAGATATATAAATAATAAAACATAGGGAAACAAATATATATGGCTGATATAATTGTTACCCAAATAAAGTTACCGATTTGGCCTAGTATTATTATTATTTATTATTTATTATTGAAATTAATCTCAACATATGAGCGAAAGATATATAAATAATAAAACATAGGGAAACAAATATATATGGCTGATATAATTGTTRCCCAAATAAAGTTACCGATTTGGCCTAGTATTATTATTATTTATTATTTATTATTGAAATTAATCTCAACATATGAGCGAAAGATATATAAATAATAAAACATAGGGAAACAAATATATATGGCTGATATAATTGTTACCCAAATAAAGTTACCGATTTGGCCTAGTATAATTCCATATTGGGCGAAATCTCAGCAAATCATTTTGATTTCAAATTTGAAAGGAATACGATATGATATGATCTTGTTTCCGTGAATTACGACGGCTTAATATTTCTATTTATTCAAGTTTTATACTTTCTTAAACTATTTTGATCATGAAATGGTTATGATTGAAGATTCTTCGTAACCGTAATCCTCGTGTTCACATATTTAATAACATTGCCATTTTCACCAATGAGAGATACCCACTCCAAAAAATAGGCAAACGAATATATATGGCTGATGCAGTTGCCAAATATTATAAATATATTTCTGTTGTTTATTTTTTTTATTTATTTAAGTCTTAGAATTAGAGACTATGACACGTGGCGTTTAAATGTAGTGTGACACGTGGCGATCAAAGGGCTTTTGTTTTTTGTTTTTGTTTTGATATGATATATGATGATATGATGATGATGATATGATGGGTACGAAATACAAATAAAAGGGTATGGAGGAATGGTCTCCCAATAACTTATTGAAAGACCGTCTCTCTCAAGTTTTAGTGATTATTTAATACTCTCAAAGGGGAAAATCAAATCAAATCAGGTACCGAACTCTAAGTAGCATTTCATTTTATGTAGAGTAACATTTCATTTTAGGTAGCTTATTTGGTTAAATAAACTTGCCAAACGCTTACAAAAAAAAGGTACCTGAAATTTTGGAGAAATAAACTACTTTGACCAAATCAATTACCTGAAACGTCTTGCCAAACGGAGCCTTAATTGGAAAAATTTATTTCAAAATCATTCAGGACATATACTCCATACAATCATATTCATACCAACTTAACTACTTAAGCATGTAATTTTACACGAGGTAGTTTCGATCTGGGTCTCACGGTATCAGAGTCCTAACTCTGAGTCTCTGATGTGATGCTATAATTGCGAATTCAGGAACTTGGCAGAGATGGCACAGCTTCATCAAGGCAAAATCTATCAATCGGCAGCCACAATTTTTCCAGTTTTTTCTTCCATGTAACAGAATTTATCACTACACAATCTACCCCCTCATGGACATGTACACGCAGAATGTTACAGTACACAATTTTCAGTTCCAAAATACTGTATTTACAATAACAGAAGAATTCCTGCAACGTTGTACACATGCTAACTGATCCAAACTGTATTGATGCTAAACATCTGTACAGATCACCAAATATAAAGATTTATTTAGCATTTGACACACAATTCTGAAACAACAAACAAATGAGGTACAATATTCAGCAAAAACACTAAAATCCTCACATTCACAACTCCTTTATTCTGAAACCACTTTCGGCCTAATCTCTATACCTTCAACAATCAGACCATTCTTCCAATTCCCGCCCTCGACTTCCAGTACTGACATCTCGACTTCACCGTCTTCACCAACCTGAGTTGTCACCTCCCCCATTGCCACCTCTAGCCATCCGTCCATCCTCTTTTTTGGTAACATTTTATTGTGCTCTCTCTTGGCTGCTGGCGGTACTTCAAAAAATGGGCTCCGAAAGCGGCTGAAGAGACTCATACGTCTCGGTATGATTTGGTACCTTTGGTTATGTCCCTCCTCATATTGGAAATATACCTTTCGGGACTCTGATTTGCTACCTTGAGTTTTGACCGACATCTCCACTGGGGAATAGAAACCGTACGCGCCGTCTGTCATTTTGAAGACGAAGTAGGCAATGTAGGTTGTGTTTGGAGATAACATTGATGATTTGATTTTTCCTCTGATTTCAAGCCAGCAAACAGAGTGTAGCTCTGCTACTTCAGGAAATCTGCAGGCAATAACAGGCGCTAGAATTGAGATTTAACAACAAGAATGGCCAACACCAAAAATTCTTGTACAACAGTACAAGACTATCCCATGTTGAGACTTAAAAGTTTAATTTCCAGAAGACAAAGACGATGGTAATTGTGAAACTAACAGGAAACAAAAAAAAATCCTCATTTGGTTTAATAGTGACTAGTGAGAAAGTCACCTCAAGACTTACTATGTCACAATTCACAAACAAAACATAGACGAATAACAAAGATAACACGAAAGATGATTGAAATACCTTGACTCGGGGGAAGGGTGGAACGCCCAATATCTTGGTGTATCACCCCATGTAATGGCAAGCTCCCTCGCAGATATAATGAAGCATTTTTTACCCGTTGATTTATCCAGAACGAAACTCTGTTGACGACAAACATTATCTCATTAAATAACCATGTTTCAACAAAGCACACCCTACAATCGACAAGGTTCGACACTTGAAACAGTTTGCCAAACTTTGTAAAAAGGCTGACACATCAGATCACACTCAATAAAAGTAAAAAAAAACTCAAGCTGAGACTCTGAACAAAATAAATAAAACCCACTAACCGAAACACACAATTTAAACAATGAATTCTTCGAAAAGTAAAGAAATATGACAACTAAGATGTGTTATTTTATATGAGCCTTAGAGAGCAAGCTATGAAATTCAAAAAATATTTCTCTGTCGACTTAAAAAAACTAAGGGCCTTTTGAATGATAAGTGCGCCTTTATTTCTTCAATGCTTTTGGGATGCCCTATCACTTGTAGGGTGAAGAAAATGTATTTTCATGTTGCCAAAAAGTATGATTAAAAGTTTAGGTTTAAGTCAAAAGCATAGAAAAAAAACACAAATACAAATAAGGCCATTACTTAATGTTGTGAACGTCAACAACTCCAACATAAGAATCGATAAATAGAGAATTCTCAAATAATTTATCTATTCTTTTTTTTTTTTCCTCAAAAAAAAGAATAGATAAATTATTTGAGAATTCTCTTTTCTACATTCTCCAATCACAATCGATTAAAATATGTCTCTTTTGCTTCATCCACTTACTTTTCAACACCACACGATATATATACTAAATTAATCAATTGTGAGACGGAAAGGGAGAAGGTAGAAGAGAAGGTGGGAGGGAGAAGGTCCACAGCATCCCTCAAATTATTTTCGTGCAGCGTTCAATTTCGGTCATTTTTTCATTGTATTTTAATTCACTATAAGTTTTGATTGATGATTGAAAATGACCGAAATTGAAGGCCGCACGAAAATAAATTAAATAACCATCTCACTTGTCAATTTATACAATTGAGCATCAATCATGCAATCATGGGTACAATTATCATCACAAATCCTTCGGAAACACTTGTTGATTAAGACCCTAATATTAAACCATTGACTGTACTTGAATAATCTGATTACGCTTTCAATTGGATATCAGGTAACAGTTGTATGGTTACCTAACAATGATCATCTATTTCCATTTTGCATGTATTAGTCAATAATTAATTACCGTATCCTTGGTTTTGGAGCCAAAATAAATAGATAACTATTGATCGGAAGACAAGAAGTAATAAACAAATGATTGAGACGGAGTCACGAAGGGAGGAAGTAATAATCAAGAAAGAAAGAAAGAAAGAAAGAACGGACCTTGGTGGAATTATCGAGAAGAAGGGGATGACTGGCAAGATGGAAAAACAAATCCTTCTTAGAAAGCGAATCAAGAAGGGAAATCTCTTTACCATCGAGGGATGACCGGGCGAGAATCTGTTGATAATCATCAGGCAGAAAACAACTCCAGACAGCATCGGAATCGGCAGCGGACTTGAAAATCTTAGACACGGCCGTAAGGCGAGAGGCGTCACGCGGTCCCGTAAAGGAAATTGTAGCAGCGATACAGCCTTCAGGCAGGAGGTCGAATAAATCAAGGTCGTCGGCGGTGCACATGATTTTTTTATTACCAAATTGATCTTCCTCCTCTCTTTTACCCACCATTTTTCTTTTCTTTTTTTTGATTTTGTTTTGGTGAGATGTGAGTGAGGAAGATGAAGGGGTGGTTGAGAGTATTTATAGGAATGAAGCGGTGGGGAGTTGGAACTTGTAACTTGGTAGATTAGGAAGCTTAGAGGTTAAGTTACAAATAAAACATGCCAAAAGGGGATCTTATTCTCACCTTCATTTTTTTTATTTCTTTTGGAGGTTGATAGATTCTCTTTATGTGTAGGGAACTAAATGCTCTATTTTGGGAATTTGAGTTACATTGACGGTCGACATGTATATCTCAACACATTTTACGCCTCTTTTCTTCCCGTTCCTATCTTGAACGGATCCGATTGAATTGAGTCGCCCTAGATTTACATTAGAGTTAGGTCATGTTCTTTCTGACTTTTTAAAGCTGAGGTGAACTGAACTGGGCTAAACTGAACTGAATTGAACGGAACTGGATAGAGCTGAACTGAACCAAGTTGATTGGAGCTGAATTGCACTGAAATAAAGATAAAATAAATATTATTATTATTATATAAAATTATTTATAATTTATAACAATTAATATAATAATAACAACTAATATAATAATTAATAATAATTTAAATATAATAATATTAATAATATTAATGTAATAATATTAATATTAATAACTATACTAATAATGATGATGATGATGATGATAATAATAATAATAATGATGACAATATTATTATTGTTATTGTTATTAGTATAGTTATTAATATTATTAATATTATTATTTATTAATATTATTATTATTATTATTAATATTATTATTAATATTATTATTATTATTATAGGAGGAGGAGGAGGAGGAGGAGGAGGAGGAGGAGAAGAAGAAGATTACAAATAACAATATTAATACTAATAATCATACTGATTTTAATGATTAGTTGGGTAGCCACCAGGAACTACAAATCCACATCAATCCTAATTAGGTGCAAGAATGGAGCAGTGATTTGCTAGATTGTTGTTCAAAGTCTAGCCCGCGTATCATCCTAACTTGAGTGATTAGATAGCCACCACGAACCACCATCAATCTTAATTAGCCACCATCAATCCTAATTTAATTAATTAAATAAATAAAAATCAAGAAACCCTAATTTCATATTTAACAAACAAATAAAACTTGATTAATTAATTAAATCTCAACAAATAATATTAATATTAATAGTTAATAAACAAGTAAATTAATTATTTTATTAATTGGTAAATTATAATGCATCTTTTAAGTCATTTTAGCAATTAGATTAAGTTTTAGAAAAATGGTGATTGAAGAGTTTATTTGGCTCGATTTTAAGTGAAAAGGGAACAAAATGGAACATTTATGAGAAAGTGTATAAGAAATAGTCAAGTTCGTATATAAAAACCAATTACGTATTGTTAATAAAATATTAAAATAATAATATTAACAATAACAATATTATTAATAATAGTAATATTAAAATATTGAAATTAATAGTAACAATCTTATTTATTATATTATTATTAATTAATTAATTTTAGTATTTATATTAATAATATTATTAGTAATTATATTAATATCTATATTATTGATTTTAATAACCATAATATTCATTATAATAACAATGATAAGGATGATTAATTAAAAATAAATCAATAATAATAATAATAATAATAATAATAATAATAATAATAAATAGGCTGAACTGAATGAAGCTGAACTGAACTGAACTAAACTGAACTGAACTGAACTGAGTTGAAAATAAGTCCGAAAGAACATGGCCTTAGTGTGTGTTTGACATTGCTTGTAAAAGTGTTTTTAGACTCAAAAATACTTTTTTGCCAAATATATCATTTTCTAAAAGTTAAACAAAAAAATTTCAAAAGCTGAATTCCATATTTTTTTTCCCCATAAAAACATAAGCAACAATTTGTTCCTTTTACTTTTGAAAAATTAAGCTTGAAAAACAAAAACTCATTTTTGAGAATTAAGGCCAAACATGCTCTTAATTAGATTTTATTTTTTAAAAATTCATTTTTTTCGAATTACTTTCTTTTGAAAATTTTCCTCAAATCACTATGTTAAACTACATTTTGACTTAAAATTGTTTAGAACTCCTTATTTGGTCTGTTTTTGAATTCTGCATTTGTCTACATAGTTATATCTTTCGAAATATTAATTGGGCAAGGTACAAACGGAATAAGTAAGTTCAAAAAGAGACGAAATAAGTCACTTAAGTTGAAATATTAAAACAATTGTAAGTCAAAATGCAACTTAACGGAGTAATTTTAGGAAATTAGGAAATTTTTAAAATGGGGTAATTTTAAAAATGTGGATTTTAAAATTGAGTAAAATCTAATTAACTTTTTATACTCATATTACAATAAGTCCTACCTTGAGAGTTGAGACGATCATTATTCATCTTAAGCTTACGACGGAGTAAGTGACACATTTACAATAAAATATAATCATTTTTTTTATTAAAAAGTGACCAGAATAACTTTCCGAGCTGTAACATTTTGTCATTAAAATGATGACATTTTACCCAGTATACAATGTAGACGAGAATTTGCATTTATATTAGAGTAAATTGATTATTACTCCCTTATATAATTGTAGACACCCATGTCTGCACCTCCCGCCAAACACCCAGTGATGATTGAGCCGCATGTTTAGCATATGTCGCGATTTTATGACGTTTCGTAAATCGGTTAATAAAAGGTAACTCATACACTTGTGTTTACCTCATGGTTTTCATCTAGGCGTCATTACAGTCGTTTTGGCAATGCTAGAGTACATTTGGAGTCCGGGTAAAAACTCGTCTTCATTTTCTAAAACCGTCAATCCCGAGTCGAGTTAAAATCAATCAATCAATCAATCTTATAAATTCCTTGTTTACACAAGGAAACTTTCATATTTGCATAGATCGAGTCGACTTACCACTAAAAAGCCGATTTTAGTTCAATCTCACGACGCTAACAGTAAGTCTGAAGGAGTAAAATTCCATTTAATCTTGTTTTATTATTTTTGTACCTTTTGTTTACCTTTGCAGATTATATTTATGCCAATTACCTTTTAATCAATCCTAAAAATCAATTTCTAAACCCGAATTAAGCAAACAGACCTGATCCAACGTCTAGAGAAAACACATCAATAGATGCGCCCTTTACAAGGGCCTGATCTGGTGATTGTCTTCTCTTTTCATCTCGGTTTGTGTGCCTAATTCATTTTCGATCAGAGGATCTTTCCAGATCCGAGGAAGGTCGGTTTTCTTCTTTTATTTTATTTTTCAATATTTCCAAAAGTTTTAATATTTTGATTAATTAGATTATAGATCTCTAATAATTCAATATTAGACGGGTTAGATTAATTTAATCAAATCTTTTGGTTTTAAATCTCTAGTAATCAATTCTTTTGAGTTTCAATTTTCTAATTTAATTATTCAAAGATTCAAACTTTATTTATTTTATATTTAATTTAGGATCATTAGTGATTAATATTAATTGATCTTATTCATTGAGGGAAAGGACAATGTGGTTGCCGATGCTTTGTCTAGGAGGTAGATTATGCTAAGCTACATGGAACAAAGAGTATTGGGGTTTGAGTTCATGAAAGAGTTGTACAAGGAGGATCCTGACTTCAAAGAAGAATGAGCTCTACTCCAATCCAGCCAAATCAAAGTTGGGGGCAGCTATGTGGTTCAGAATGATTTCCTCTTCAAGGAAAATAAGTTGTGTGTGCGAAGAGGACCTTATAGGGGGGTGCTAATCAGAGAGGTGCATGCCAATGGCCTAGCTGGTCACTTTGGCATTCAGAAGACCTATGACATCTTGCAAGAGCAGTTTTATTGGCCTAAGATGCTAGGAGATGTACAAGATGTGATCAAGAGGTGTGCTCCTTGCCAACAATCAAAGTCTTACTTTCAAACTGGACCCTACACTCCACTTCCAGTCCCAAATAAACCATTGGAAGATATAAGTATGGACTTCATTGTGGCTTTGCCAAGGACAGCTAGAGGCAAGGATTCTATCATGGTTGTGGTAGACAGGTTTAGCAAGATGGCACATTTCATTGCTTGCAAGAAAACAGAAGATGAAATGAGTGTGGGAGAGCTCTATTTTATAGAGGTTGTGAAGCTACATGGTGTTTCTAAGTCTATTGTCTCGGACAGAGAGTCAAAGTTCATGAACCACTTCTGGAAAACACTATGGAAGCTGTTGGGAACTAGGGTCTTGCTTAGCACTAGCCATCACCCTCAAACTGATGGCCAAATAGAAGTGACTAACAAGACCTTGGGAAGAATACTAAGGTGCACTGTGGCTAAGTCATTGAAGGATTGGGATCTTAAGCTAGCTCCAGTTGAGTTTGCTTTCAATAGAGCTCTATCAAAAAGCACTGGAAGGTCACCATTTGAGGTGGTCTATGGCATAAACCCGTTGATGCCAACTGACCTAGCTCCCATCAAGAGAAAGTCAATTGAATTTGAGGCCAAGAGGCAAGGTGAGCAGATGCTACACATCCATGCCCAAGTGAAGAAACAAATAGAAAAGGCCAATGAATCATACAAGGCCAGGGCAAAGAAACCAAAGCAGGTCAAGGACTTTGAGGCAGAGGACCTAGTGTGACTTCACTTGAGAAAGGAAAGGTTCCCAGACAAAAGAAAGAACAAGTTAATGCCTAGGGCATATGGTCCTTTTGAGATCCTAGAAAAGGTTGGTCCTAATGCTTACAAGGTCAATCTACTTGGTGAGTATGGAGTTCATGGCACATTCAATATTGGGGACCTCGGCCCTTATCATGAAGAGCAAGAGGACGAGGTAGCTGAGGATTTGAGGACAAATCTTTTCAAAGAAGGAGGGATTGCAACACGAGTTCTGGGTCAAGGCCATTCTGAGACAAGTCAAAGCCAAGCCAGCCCAGGGCATAGCCAAGCCAGAACAAGGCCACCTAGAGGAAGGCCAAGATGTCCCTAAACCAAGCCAAGCATCCCCAGGCCAAAGCCAGGCCAAGCCAGGCCATGGCCAAACCAAAGATCACAAACAGCCAACCATGTCACCCGGTTTTGGTCCTAGTTCTAATACTAGGTCTAAGACCCCCTCCCAAGCATAATTCAGGAAACCAATGGCTAATCTGGATACTTAAGGGTCTTAAGCACATTTTAGTCCGGACTTTGTCACTCAAAATTGCACACATCAAAAGTTAGCTTAAGGACTACTTTTGTCTATCCGGATTGAGGCCTTCAAGGAAATAGATGAGATGTCATTGTCAGTTTTCCTCTTTTGGCCAGACCATCTATAGGGACTTCTTGTGAGACAAGTGAGCTGTCGTTTCTGTAACACCCCCATATACCGGGGTGCCTTTACCAAGGACTACCCTAGCATATGGGAGCGCTACACATCTCGACATAACCGAGGTAGTGAACATCAAAAGAAACAATAACTGAACAACTTTATTGAAATACACTTTAACTAATTACAAGGGCCTCAAAATAAAATACAACTGTCTCGATTAAACAAGCATAAGACTACAACTACATGATCAACAACATAAACTAAGTGATGACAGCCCGACTCATCCCGCATCAACATCCAAGCATCAGCACATCAAGAACCTGCTAAACAATCTACTCACAACCCGGATGGATCACAGTAGGTCATAAGACAATACAACGCCGGGTCAGTCAACTGAAGATAAAAATAAGACAGTCAAGATACATGAACACAAGCGGAAGCAATGCAACAGTACAGATGAGTTGTGATCTCCGGTCTCCCTCTCCTCTACCAGAACCGACTACACATCGCAACATGTAGCCCTGCCAGGTTACCCATCGCAACAGGTAACCCTCACCGCCAGTGGGAAGACCGCAGCCCGCCCAACTAAAAACCTAAGCCATTAATGTGCACATCCCTCCTGGCTGAGAAGACCAGCGAGGCGACCATAGGCGTGACCACCTTCTCACGGTGATCACTCAGCCACTCATAATCACAACTCAATCAATAATATCAACATCCACAATCACATATGCACATACAAGAAAGTCTTATGCAAACCACAGATAACTGAGTAGGATAACCTACCTCATACGCAATCTCCAATATAAATCAAGCACATCAAACAATCAATTGTAGAATTCCTTTTATGCGAAATCCGTCGCCTATTATCAATTAATCACAATTAACACAAATCCCCAAATCTCCTAATTAATCTAATTAGGGTTTACTAATAATTATCAATCTAATTATAAATCAATCTAGACAACTTACTTGCAGATCTGGATCGAATCTTCAGTGTTTAGAGCAATAGTATTCCAAGAGAAGTTATTTATCGCTTTGCCTCTAAATTTAGGGTTTAGGAATTGGTAAAAACTGATTATGAAAACTAACTTCTCTTTTTATACTAATTGTCCAAAAACCAAAATTCGAATCTTTTTATACTACTAACTATGTTCCAGGAGCTTCTGAAACGTGACAATTCCCAACTGAAGTCCTAAAGGTGGCCTGCTCGGTCGAGCTACTCCTAGCTCGGCCGAGCTACTTATGCTCAGAATTCCGTAGTATTACAGTCTTCCCTCCTTAAAAACGAACTTCGTCCCCGAAGTTCACAATCTACCACTCTGTATTACTTTCATAATCTACCAAGAGAGATGCTATCTTACCATTCTGTATTACTTTCATAATCTACCAAGCGAGATGTTACATCCCACCATCCTTAAAAACAACTTCGTCCTCGAAGTTTACTCACACTCTTAAAATCACCATCCTAATTAAGTCTGCCAAAAATCCTCAACAAAACCACTACCTTAACTCCTCAATAGCACCAATAGTCCCCTCTTTCTTATACATGCACCACTTCCCACAACATTACCTATGATCCATAAATTATCATACACTTACTAGCT
>JAGPOY010005670.1:0-10847 GCA_018983105.1 Silene uniflora
AAATTTAGAGAACACCGGAATATGGTGATTTTCCTTAAAATAAACATGCCCACTTATGGTAATAATTAGTATAAAGATGTTAATTATTTTAACATAAATTATATTTTGGAAACTATTAAAAAGTAAATAAATCAAACTAGGTTTCCAAAAACTATAATATTCCATAATTATTCCGACTTAATTAATTTAATGCATATATGTAATATATTTATTTCGATTAGTGAGAGTAATAAAAGTAACGTTAGATATAGTAATCATTAATCAGTCATTGGATACTTAAAGAGTAAAAGTAAATTCTGTTAGTAGTGAAAAAGAATTGTAGTAACATTGAATATAGTAATATGATAGTAATCACTCATTTGAATAGCCAAAGTAACAATAGTAGCAACGACCGGGAGTAGTGAATGTAAAAGTAGTGAAAGTAACAACGGGAGTAATGAAATTATCAATATTAACATATAAGTAGTGAAAGTAACAATAATTACGACGGGAGTAGTGAAACTAAAAGTAATAATAATGAATGTAATTAACAGAAATAACAATACTAAGAACAAAAGAAAGTACATATGAACAATTAGCTAAACAATCGATTTAAGTAAAATATTAATAGTGAGATTTGCCTCATAATTTATTTCAATGTAATTTTAAGATATATACTCCGTATCATAATGAATTTTAAGATATACTCCGTATCATAGAATATATTAATAATAAATTTATGAGTTATGCAATATTAAAGTAATTTTAGTTAATTGAAAATATATTTTAATGTTAAATATAGGTAGCCCGGGCGAAGCCGGACACCCATACTAGTTACCTTCTATTGTAGGTTACTAAAAGGTAAAGGCTTATTTTAAGAAGATGAGTTGTAAAAATAGGAGTGTTTTTGGATTATTTAAAAGTAGGATTATTTTAGGAAGACATGTTAAATGTGGGATTATTCTTGTCAATTATTCCTTTAAAATATTAATCCATCCATCCCGCCATTTTTTGGGTTAATTGCTAGATGTCAAATGAATCAAATTGAGTGTGAATGATCTATTCACCTATCAAAAACATTTCTAAAATAAAAAAACAAGCAATTGACTGAAACATCCAAAATAAAATAGATAAACAAATGATCGGGAAGAGTAATTCTTAGAAAGTAGGCCCATTATTAAAGGTTAGTTGAGATAGCCAGGCCCACATGATAACCTTTCATGATTAGAAGTGTTAATTATGTGGATCCTTGTATAGTCTTAATCCTAGGAACAAATTAATTAAGCAATATTGGGCCGGCATGTAGAATTTTACCTTGAATATGTTCGGGCCCAAAACACTTGACTATGATTTCGATAATCATGACTTCTTGGGATCCCTATGGCCGGAACGAACAATAACATTATTCTTTTCTTTGTTCTAAAGGGAGCTACAAAAGCAAAGTTGTTGTTGACGAGATTAAACTCAAGTTATGAGTACCATTCTTCATGACTTTACCTACTATGCTAGCTGACATGAGTTGCATGCATCTCCACAATAACCATTATTGTAGTGTGTTGAAAGGGTGTATGATGGGAAAAGAGCGTAGTATATGTACAATCCGATTGACCTGGAAATGTTTCTTCCGAATGATAAGCCATTTTTCATCTATGATAAAATCAAGAATAAAAGATTAGTTTCACCTAGTCTGGTACTCCATTATTCTTGTATAACTATCATACTATACTAGGCTATAGTCATGTTAGCTTGCCATGAAAAGTGGTGTAATGGCCTATTAGATCATATGGAGGAGGATTTCGAAACGTATATAAATATATGGAACATGTAAAATATAATATAATACAAATTCTTGTTTAAAAAAACATTAGGCGCTGTTTGCTAAACAGCATATTAGGTGAAATTAGTAGATTCCGGCTTAAATATTAGTTTGACCAATCAATCTACTAATTTCATGTGTTTGGTTAATGTCATATTCAGATAGCATATTGGCCGGAATCTACTGTTTTTGAATATGCTCCTAATAGCAGCATATTGCAATAGCATATTGAGTTATACATGGAAATGGTAGATTTGTCATATAATCTGCTAGTTACCAAACGCGTTTTTTTAATTCTGCTAATTTAATGTGATGGTCAAACCTGCTACTAAAATATGTCAACCGTATTCTGTTAACGTTATCTGCTTCTGTCGTTTGCCAAACATGGCCTATATACTGTAAATTTAAAAGAGATTCAAGTACAGTAGGTAGACAAAAGAGGTTGTCTATGCACTAACAGAGATTTATCTTAGTTATGCAAATTGGAGCATATTTGACTTGTTTCATCTTAACACGAATATTGCTATTTGGCTTTTAGTTGAAATTTCCGAACTTCTTCCACTTTGTTTACTCCTCGCGACATTTTTCGTTTCACTAGGTCTCAATCATGGATTCGTAGCAACTGCTGACAACTTCTTAGTTCTAACAACCCAAATCAAATAATACGGAGTATGTCATGAAGTCCCATATAATATCTTTAGTGGAGGTCACCTAATTAATACTAGCCGTGAGTCCTTAATTAGGTTCAATTTGTATGCTTTAAATTCAGATATTTCCAAAAGTCAATGATAATAAGATTTTATATAAATTAGAAAGTAGGTGAGGAGACGGACTGCTGAAGTATGCTGTCTGTATGTTCATTGTTTGTTTCCGTGAACAAATTTGCTTAGAAAATGTATAGACAGCAACATGCTAACATTTAACAAAGATGTTCAATGTCAACTAGTACAAGATAGCCAGTCAATTTACAGCCTTTACAGAACAGATTTGTAAGAGCAACTCCAACGCAGGTAAAATTAGAGTAGCTTGAGGTTTCAAGCAATTTGCTTAGCGTTGGAGAGAAAAGAAAATGTTAGCTTAGCTTGAGAAATTGGCCTGATGGAGCCATTGGCTTGTAAAAAAAGGCTAACAATCAAAACTACTTGTTTAGTGAAGAAGTGTGGTACACCCTATTGATAATGAAAGGAGTTGGATCTCAAACGCGCGTCACAAAGCCTAAAATTTGCATGAGATGTGGGCCTATGTCTCTATCACCTTATTATAAAAATGCCATTTTATTGAAATAAATCTGATTTTCCTAAGAAATGAGGCCCTACTTAAATAAGATGAATTTTGGCCTTGCATTGGAGACCATTGTAGCTTGAGAGGGATCGGTTTTGAAATCTGATGTGGCAACTCCAAGCTAATGAAATATTAGCTTAGCATTGGAGTTGCTCTAAGACATTCATTGTATCATCGGAAAGTCAAGGTCGGATTGATTAAACACGAGTTCAAAACATCCCTGTTACCGCTAAACTAATTAGATGAGTTCAGGACGAGTTAATATTGTCAGGGTTAATTAACGAGTCAGATTAAAATAGTTTTGGGTAATTCTGGTCATGGAGTAATTTTTCAATGTTTATGAAACTAAAATTCAGGGCTGGCCGGCTCTGTCAGGTTGTATTTTGACGGGCCTAGCTTCGTCTACAAGTTGAATGGGGTGACCAGTCCTTCATTACAGTTAAGTGTTGTATTACAATACTGATACCGACATACAGCAGACAGCTTCGTCTACAAGTTGATTGGGGTTCATAGCAGTACTGACAGCGACATACAGCAGACCGGCGACAATATCAATTTTCAGTCAACTTAAGTACCTAATAATAGGTAGAACGAATAAAAAGTGGTCCGATTGCAGCGAAATGAAAAATGACAACGGAAAATCAGAGATATTTCATCAGCTAATTGAGTCGGAAGATTTCATAACCATTCATTAGGGCCACATTAACAGTTGAGGGCACAAATCACAAGAATTATTGTTCAATAATGGCTTAAAATATCGACAATCTAAAATGACAGAATCAAATGGGAACAATTAACAAAGAAACGGGAACATAGAATTATAGAATTACTGAACTACTTTAAGGTTAAACCTCTAAAACACATTGATCTCAGTCTGCAAGGGATTCCAAACTCCATTAATCTCTTGCTTTTGCGGTTGCACCTGGTTGTCACCTTGCCAAGCCCAAACAATGTCGTTAAGTGCAGGCTGTATGTCTTGTTTCAAGACCTTTTGATAATCCAAAGTATCGCCATTGGCCTTCTTCATCTCCACCAAGTGGAAAGATGGTGCAAACTCGAATATTTCTACATCAATTCCAACTCCTTCCTTTCTAGGTCCTCCTGAACCTGCCAACTTCATAGATCCTCCCTCTTTCTTTGCTACTTCCAGATTCAAGTTTGAAGCGACTTGCTCAAGTTTAGACACAATGGCTGAGGCTGGCTGTAGTGATGTGAACCGGATATCCTCTCTTTTGTCATCCCCCACAAATAAACCTGACAGATCTAACCCAGATGACATAGATATAATGTCGAAAGCATTAAGGTTTGTTCGTTTTGGGGTTTCTAGCTTCTTCTCGAATGTCTGGACCTCCACGGCCACATTTTCTTTGGTATCCACCTTCAGTTTTGCGGGTTGGGTTCCCAAGCCTTTTTTGAACCAGGAACTCTCCATTATTTTGCTAATGGGTATTCGAGTTTTTGGGTTAGGATCAAGAATTCTCACCAGAAGTTTCCGGGCTTCAGGGGGAAACCAATTAGGACAACTGTAGTCAGCCCTGGTTATCTTCTTATACATATCAACCAAATTCGTCCCTTTGAAAGGCAGATAACCAGCCAGTATAACATATAAGATAACCCCACAAGACCAAATATCGGCTTTTGCCCCATCATACCCTCTTCTGTTGATCACTTCCGGTGCAACATAGGCAGGGGTACCACACATCGTGTGTAACATCCCATCTTGCCTTTTTGATTCTGCAAGAGCACTCAACCCAAAATCGGCGACCTTCAAGGTACCATCCTCGTCTATCAATAAGTTCTCGAGTTTCAAGTCTCTGTGATAAACACCTCGTTTGTGGCAACAATCCACGGCAGTAATCAACTGCTGGAAAATCCATCTAGCAATTTCCACCTTCAACCTGCCTTTAACAACCTTGTTGAAGAGCTCACCGCCTTTTGCGTATTCTAAGACTATAAAAATCTTGCTCTTGGTAGCCATGATCTCGTATAATTGCAAGACATTTTGGTGCTTTACCATCTTCATGACGGATATTTCTCGCTTAAGCTGCTCACTTAGTCCCGCCTTTACAGTTTTCTCCTTGTCTATAACCTTAATGGCCACACTTTTGCCACTCTTGATGTCTTTACCGTAGTACACTTTCGCAAAGTTCCCTTGCCCTAACAATCTTCCCATTTCGTACCTATCCATCAATATAGTTCCCTTCTTTTCCATCTCTAATTAAGAATCTTGCTCACAAAAAAAATAATTACAATTCTCGTCACAGGATGATAGTCAATATGTTAGACTACTCAGCCGTCATCCACAGCTTCGTGTTTTAGCATGGCAAACATGCTATTGCTTGTGGTTCTATGATACACTTGACCATATAGCACACTTCCATAGCAAGTGGCATGTCCGATATCATCCAAGGACAACAAGCGATTTCCAGTAAAAGAAAAAAGACGATAACTTTCACAACATAAATTTGCACGATTAACACACATCATTCTGCATCCCCTGATGTCGCGATTTTTCTCAATGCTCAGCAGAAATAATCAGAATAAATCCCTGATTAAACGAACTTATATTAATAAGCAAAATCGACAATTTAAGGAAACAAATCAATCACCACCAAATCGAGGTATAACCCGCTTTGTAGGTAGCAAATAGACCAACAAAAACGACTATGACCCGATAAAAATGTCGAAATCAGTAATGCAGGAATACAACAATAGATTATAGAGATTTTTATAACAAATGAATAAGACTTTTTTCTCTAAAACTTGATATAAATCAAGAAAAACTCGGATAATAATAGAAAAATTTGGTTAATTATTTACAAATACAACAATAATTACAGAAGCAAATTGTGTGTGTCCACGGTTTACCTTAAATCGGCATTTTACCGTATTACTTTCTGTTTTCTGATAATTAATGAGCTTTTTTTGAGTAATTTTTCAACTAAGAATCCAATTTATTCGGAATTAATCATCACCTTTAATTTACACTTTTTAAAAAAATAAAAATTCAACAAATAACATACAAAAATATCACAAGAAAACAACTTTTCTGATATTTTCTCTAATTATTCTCCTACTTTTGTTACACATATTCTAAATTGACTAAAGTATTCAAATTCCCAACTTTTAAAATTTAAAGAATCAATCTTTACAACAAAGAATTAGTTCCGGGGTAATTTGGGGTCGGCTAACATGAATCATCATTTGAAACCGTCTAGACAACAAATAACATTCAAATTATAACAATGAAAACAATGCAGATAATTATAATAAGAAATACCCATGAAATAAAAGCAATGAAATTGATGAAAAAGTTGAAGGAAATTAAGAAATTACCTGGTAAAAAATTATAATAATTAAATTATAATTTCTGGAAAGATGGAAGTATGAGAGAAAGTTGTTATGGGAAAGTATAGAGATCTGAATTTGTGAAGAGTGAAGACAAAAGAAGGTGTATTTATTGGTGTTTATTATGGAGTGATTTTATTTTGATTAATTAGAGTTTAATGCTAATTATATGTTTGTTATACAATAGGTTAAGGGAAAGACGCCGACTAATGAGACAACTCAGACAAATAGACGTTATATTTTTGTATGGGCCGTCAATGAATCTTCAAGGAAGCCCACTCCCTCCAACTAGGATAAACACTTGGAGCCAGCAAATGAGTCAATCGGATCCGGTTAATTTTCCGCTGGGTTATTTATTGTCTGTAGACTTGAGGTCAGGTTGGGTCAGTTTCGGTCATCTATTATCAAGTTATTTATTTATGGATAATAATCAGTTTGCAATAATAAACATTCAGGTCATGTTATACTGGGTCATGACAATTTGGGTTCGGGTCTAGTTCAAGTTTTGAGTTCTGGTGCCGGGTCGGGTTATTCGGGTCGGGTCAATTTTGCTAGGTCTAAAAAAAAATGCTCCTTAATGGGTGTTACTAAATATTGTCGAGAAATTACTTCGAATCATTGACAAATTTAATAAACTATCTAAAATGCACTTTCTTTTCTTTCCTTCTAATAAACCGCAAATATTAATATTTAGCTAAAATCAAAAACTGCTTTTTTTAAAAAATCAAATTTTCCTTGTCAACAAGGAATCGACTAATTATGTCGACGATATTAATGAACTACTCCAATCTCCAAACACTTCAATTTACAACGTTAAGCAAGACCTGACAAACAAAGCGGGTCGACTGATCGGGGGGTGTCGGATTTTTGTTGATTGTAAATGGGTCACAGACCCTTCAACCCAAATCCGAACACCCGTATCGTGTTCGTGTCGACCAACTTACCTAAATGAGTTATCAAGTCTCAACCTAATCCGTTAATTTCGTGTCGTGTTTTAGGATCATGTCAATATTTGGAAGTGTAACTGTGTAAGTATAGACGTATAGTTATGTGATGGAGAGAATCGAAGAAAATTGGGATTAATTTATTAAATGAGTTATTCGTATCTAAAGAACTCGGCCAAACCAAACCCAACCCAATCCAAATCTTGTGTCATGTTTATGTCGACTCATTTACATTAATGGGTCACTAAATCTCAACCCAAACCCGTTAATTCTGTGTCGTATTTTCATGTCGTATCAATGTATCATTGTTTCCCAGCTCTTTACATACGAAGTACTAATCTAAACAACTTCAAAATATTCAAATTATAAATAGAAGAAAAAAACAAACAAACAAACAACTTGATCAATACCCAGAAAAATCAAAGAAAAACCCAGTAACTTAAACCCCAAAACAAACTTGATCAATCAATAAATTGAATACCGATTCCCATACTTTAGAAGAAGGCAGACAAATTCTTATTTAAGACGGGTATATCCGTCTTAACCAAACTGTAGCAGTAAGTTGTAATACATCAATACTGCAGTAGTATCAAAGAAACGAGAAACCCCTGAAGCACAGAAGTACGTTCTTCAGCTACCACACCAGGTTAGCTCGCTCTTCTCTAATTCTTATTTAAGACGGAGGTATCCGTCTAATTAACTTCATCTTTTTTCCATGTCTATTTGTGATGTTAATTTACTCTTTTGCGTCTAAATCCCTTTATTCCCTCGAAATTTCATGCTGAGTACTTGAATTTTCTATGGCTTGTATGTGTAGTCCATGGCTTCCGATTTCTCGACGTTGGTTCTCGAACTTCTTGCTGATATTATACTAAAGTTGGAAACTTTCCAAGATTTTCTCAACTTTTCTGCTGTTTGTCGTTCCTGGAATCGTGCTTCGTCCTCAATTAAGCACCTATGGAGGGTTAAACCAGAAGTACCATGGGTTTTACTTACTGAAAACACTAAAGATAATCCTGATTGCGTTCGGAAGATCTTTAATCTTATCGAAAATAAGAGTTATAGTTTAAATCTTCCAGAGACATTTGGGGCAAGGTGTTGGGGTTCAGCTTATGGTTGGGTTGCAGTGGTTGACCGCAACTTCGACATTCAATTGTTTAACCCTATCACTAAAGCTCGTCTTAGTTTCCCAAATGTAGGACTTTTACATACCAATAAAGCCGAAACTGATGTTGGAGAAGATTATATTAAATGGTTCTTGATTGCCTTTGTGGTTAGACTCACTGTGCTCAAAGTGTCTCTAAATGGTCAAACTGAGTATGTTATCGTCGTATTTTATGATAATTATTATATGATGTCCCTAGCTTTTGCTAGGCATGGTGATCAATCGTGGACAACAATATCACTGGGGGAAATAGGAGCAGGAATGGTTGATATGGTAGCCATGGATGATAATGTATTTGCTTTGTGTGATGATGGTTCAGTCATATATTGGGAGGTTAAAGATTTCAACGACCATAAACTTATAAAACCCCAATATTATTCACTGGAGGCTCGTGTGGAGATCTTGGAGATCTTGGCCGTCTTGATGACTAACGCACATTCACTCTATATGGTAGCATGTGGTAGAGATCTCCTAATGGTGTTACGTTATAAAGATGAATGTTCGAGGTCAAGTGATTATTCAGATGATTCAGATGATTCTTATGATGAGGATGATGACATTTATTACAAAACAATTGGTTTCGAAGTATACAAACTTGAACCTAAAAACAAAAGTTGGGTGAAAACTGATGATTTTGGAGAAGTGGCATTGTTTGTAGGAGGGAGCTCTTCTATGTGTGTCTCTGTGGAATATGCCCAAGGTTTACAACGTAATTGTATATATTTCACGGATGATGAGTATGAGCTTTGGCAGGCTCCAAAGGAGCATGGTGGACATGATATGGGTGTTTATGACAACAAAGATGACGAAATACGGCCATTTTATAAAGGAGAGGACATGCATTCGTTATTTTGTCCGCCTATCTTTTTTATTCCCCAATTTTAAATAATTGACTGCGACATACTTCATATTATCAAATTGTCTACTATTGTGTATGTGGCACTCCTAAGTCGGGATTTCAATACCATGGAGGTGTTTGGTTTTCTGTATTTTTAAGTAACGTTTTAATAATTTTCCAATTACACTATATTCGTGCATCAAAATACATCAATCAATCTTGTTCATTATGGATTATTATTTATTTTATAATTGGTTATTGGGTGGCACAATGAATATTTTGGTATGTTGTATTATTTGATCAAGGAGTTGAGTTTATGTTTACTTTACTGATACAATAAAGTAGCAGTAGCAGTAGCAGTTCCCCCAGTGCAGGACGGTTTCGACTGTCAGTTTCCTTCTGGAGATCAACAAATGGTTCTGTAATTGCCTTTGTATATTCAACTTATGGTTGATTTTACTTGCAAAGCTAGCAAGATTGATTATCGGTAAATTCAACTTTTTGACAAGTTACTTCCTGAATCTTGAACACTTTGTCATCAAGAATCGCTTGCCATCTTGCATTCTCTATGCCTCAAGACATGGCTACAAAGTGTTCATTGTCTCGTAGATTCTTTCATAGAGTAAGTCAAGAGTCAGGGTTTTACTAACAAGGAATTCCCAAACAAAGAATAACATCATTCAACCAGGAGCCACGGCTCTCGGAATATTCTAAGATCAGAACTTACTTCTCCACTGCGTGCAAACTTATCAGATCGTGCTCTGGCTTCTACATCCTTATATTACTAGAAAAAAATTGACCTTACTAATCAGAGGCTCCTTGTACTACTGCTGTGTTACTGTTGCTGCTTTTCAGGTTAAAGGCTCATAACCTTAGACTGCCTTCAACTCCGACACCAGGTTAGCTCCCTCAAAATTTGATATTAAGTACTTTAATTTTCTATTGTTTGTAGTACATGGCTTCTGATTTCTCGACGTTGCCTCTTAATCTTCTGAATTTTCTATTTACTCTGTATTATTTTGCGTCTGTTTCATTCACCTTACTTTGAATAAAGCGTCAAGGATCCGAAGAGGGTATAAAACTAGAAAACCCCGTCAATACAACATTAAATGTAGGATTGATCCAAATAATTTTATTACGTATAGTACACTTTAATAAAGTGTTAATGGAGTAGGTTTCGCGTGTAAGACTGAGCCTTAAATATTTTTTTTGTTAAAGCAAAGACGGTAAGAGACACTGTTTCGGTAAAAATCTACCAAACACGATATATTGTTTATGAAGGGTCAAAGCGATCTACTCTTTTTAGCCTTGAAATAGGGGGTTAATTTATATGTGACTTATGACGAAAGACGGAAGAAAAGTAAGGGAAATAAAGGAAATATGACACAAGATATTTTGGTATCGCGGAAAACCCGATGTGGGAAACAACCGCGGGGGGAGTCGGTATCCCGCCAATATTCCACTATAATATGATAA
>JAGPOY010005671.1:0-10846 GCA_018983105.1 Silene uniflora
ATTTATTGACATAGTGGTACGAATAACTGACATTACGTGTGTTGGGCTGTGTCAGAAGTTACAAGTTTTCACAATGATGAAGTGTTGAGGATTAGTATAATGTTAAGTTGTGGACTAGTTTTGCCAAGTAATAGAGAGGAGATTTTGAGAACCTAGTAAGTGGGTGATACGCGATGGGTTGCGAGTGATGTTGTTGGAATAAGAGCAAGTGTCAATCAGGAAGGATGGGACGGTGAGGTAGTATTGTAGGGTTGAGGTATGGAATTGCTAAAGTGAGAGAACCTTGGGATTAATAGTGGTTATCGGTGATGAGGTTATAGTCGTCGGTCGGTGACATGAGATGGTGATAAGAGGAAGGTATAGCTAAGATCTAGTTCTATTTGGGTTACGAGGACGTAACAGTTGTCTTAAGAGGAGTAGGATGCGACAAAGAGAGTTTTATGGTCATGCGGGTTGTAGTATTTTCGGAAGTGTTGACCCTGGTGACTTATATTATTAAAGGTATAGGTGATGCTAGAGCGATGATGGTATGTGTACGGTTATAGGGGGAGATTTCAGGAAAGTATATGTTTATGGTTATAGACTGGTGATGCATATAAGTGTGATTTCGAGAGTGTTGGCAGTCTTAGGATGGTGATTTTAAGAGTGTGAGTAAACTTCGAGAACGAAGTTGTTTTTAAGGATGGTGGGATGTAACATCTCGCTTGGTAAATTATGAAAGTAATACAGAGTGGTAAGATAGCATTCATGGATAAGTTATGTTGTATAAGTATGTTAGTGAGTCTTGTTTTGTTTGTGTGTCATGTTATGGGTATGGGTGTGAACTTCGGGGACGAAGTTCGTTTTTAAGGAGGGAAGATTGTAACACTACGGAATTCTGAGCATAAGTAGCTCGGCCGAGCTAGGAGTAGCTCGACCGAGCATGTAACCTTTAGGACTTCAGTTGGGAATTGTCACGTTTCAGAAGCTCCTGGAACATAGTTAGTCGGCCGAGTCGCTTTGACTCGACCGAGCTCAGAGTAGCTCGGTCGAGCCAAGTGTAGCTCGACCGAGCCGACGGTCTGACGACTTAGAATTTCCGGTTTTATTCGATAAGTATAAAAGGGAGAGATCTTATTTTAAATCACTTTATTCTAATTCTAAAACCTTATTTGACAAATCAAGACTACGTACTGCATCTCTCTCTTTCATACTTGCATTGAAGATCGGATCTAGACCTAGATCATAAAGGTAAGCATCGTATCGATTAAATAATTAACATATAGTGTCTATAAACCCTAATCTACGATTAGGGCAATATTAGGGTTTATCTTAATCGTACACAATTGATAATAGGTGACGGATTCGCAGAAAAGGGATTCTACAATTGATTGTTTTGCTGTGCTTGATTTATATTGGAGATTGCGTATGAGGTAGGTTATCCTACTTAGTTATCTGTGGTTTGCGTAAGACTTTCTTGTATGTGCATATGTGATTGTGGATGTTAATATTATTGATTGAGTTGTGATTATGAGTGGCTGAGTGGTCACCGTGAGAAGGTGGTGACGCCTATGGTCGCCTCGCTGGTCTTCTCAGCCAGGAGGGATGTGCACATTAATGGCTTAGGTTTTTAGGTGGGCGGGCTGCGGTCTTCCCACTGGCGGTGAGGGTTACCTGTTGCGATGGGTAACCTGGCAGGGCTACATGTTGCGATGTGTAGTCGGTTCTGGTAGAGGAGAGGGAGACCGGAGATCACAACTCAATTGTACTGTTGCATTGCTTCCGCTTGTGTTCATGTATCTTGACTGTCTTATTTTTATCTTCAGTTAACTGACCCCGGCGTTGTTTTGTCTTATGACCTACTGTGATCCATCCGGGTGGTGAGTAGATTGTTTAGCAGGTTTTGATGTGTTGATGCTTGGATGTTGATGCGGGATGAGTCGGGCTGTCATCACTTAGTTTATGCTATTAATCATGTAGTTGTAGTCTTTAAGTTGTTTTATCAAGACAGTTGTATTTTATTTTGAGACCTTTGTAATCAGTTAAAGCGTTATTCAAAAAGGTTTGTTCAGTTATTGTTTCTGTGATTTCACTACCCCGGTTATGTCGGGATGTGTAGCGCTCCCATATGATAGGGTAGTCCTTGGTAAAGGCACCCCGGTATATGGGGGTGTTACAATGTCAATTCTCCAATTACAACCCAAGTATTCTTCAATCTAATCTATGAATGTTGTTAAAAGATTTAGCTAAATTAAAGAGTAATTAAAGATGTGATTACAATTGATTGAAACGATTAATCCTAATTTTGCTCCTAATTCTCCCCTAATTACCTATATGTGGCTTAATGATGAAGAGAGGGTATTTATACTAAGTGTAGAATTAGGTTAAGTAGAGGTGGAGTGTCGCTCAAGGACAAGGCGAAGTGATTAGGGGTAGCTCGGGTCGCACTGCGGTCGTCCCGGCTTGTTGCTCTTTGAGGTCGCTCGGCCTAGACATGGGTCGCCCGGCCTGGCTCTCGGTCGCTCGGCCTTCAGCTGTAATTGCCTAAGCTGATTCAAAATCAGCGCGGCTCAACTCCTAGCCCGTGGGGGCTCCTCGACTTAGCTTATTTTCTTCACTTAGGCCTTTGGTTATGCCTCCCATACATGCTTGGTCCTTAGGTGTCGTCCATTTAGCTCCGAAATGCTCTAAAATGCACGTTGTTTGGCTCCTTCACCTACAAGTGAGCACAAAACAAGAAGAAAGCAAATAGGAAGCTAAAGAGGAACAAAGGATCCTAATGAATACATAAAAGCATGCAAAATGGGGTTCGTTAAGGGGTTAAAAGTGCAACTATTACGGTCACATCAGGAATACCAGTCAGGCTACCAACACAACAGAACAAATCTTACTTCCAGAAGTAGTAGTCCCGGCAACCTTTGACGACCGGGTAGGCTTGAAGGTGGTTAGCTTGGCCTTGGTGAACCTAGGGAGAAGTTCACGCCCGAGGCTGGGGGGGCCAACTCCGTTCCTCCTCAAATAGCGCCATAAAAGCAGCTATCCTATCCTGAGAGCCCACGGCAGTAGGATCAGCACACCAATCAGCAACTGTAGGACAAGTAAGCATGCAAACTCAACAACTCGCATCATTTTTATACATTGAATGAAAGATGTAAACAAGTAGACAAGGCGCTTACCAGACTCGACGGCTGAGTAATCAAGAAAAGCCAGATCCTGCCCAGCAGCTGCAGTTTTGACAAACATGTAAGAGTTGGCCCACCCCTTGTCGTCACTAGAGTCGAACTTCTCGATCAGAGGAGACATTTTCGACCGAACCCTAAAGTTGAACCGGCCAGGAGAATGGCTCTTGAGATGGTAAACATTCTTCAGGTCCTCAAGAGTGAAAGACAGCTTGTGTTTAGTACAAAGATTCTCAACAGAATGCACAACCTTCCATACCATAGGTATAATCTGGAAAGGTGGCACCCGGATAGCCATGATAACATCAGTCATCAGAGGACTGAAGGGGATGCTACCACCAAACTTACATGCCTGCTCAAAAATACAAAACCAACCAGGACTAGCCCAGTTAGCCCTGATAGGCCCTTTCTCAGGAATCCACACCTCAGCATCCCCGAGGGAGCAGTCCCTTGGTCTTAAGGAACTGCTCAAACGAGGGCTTAAGGAAATTGGCCCCTGGGTAGGCGGAGTTCAAAGGCTTGACGGGAGAAAAGACAAATTCTTTGTTTGCAAGAGATAGAATCTCGGCTGGGCGTTCAATTTCAACAACGTCATCCTCGGGTATAACTTCAGGGATGACGACAACATCAGCAGATCCTTCCAAATCAACAAGCCTGGAAACAGAAGACCTCTTTTTTGGAGCCATTTAATGGAATTATTTTGGTAAAACTTAATGAGAAGCCGTAAAAAGGAAGGGTTTTAGAGTGAGAAGATGGGAAAAAGCAGAAGATAAGGATGAAAGTGAAAGAACAGTAAAGATCAGATTTTATATAGCGTGCAAGGTTAGGTCAAGTGACAAGTGGATCAAACCAATGATGACTCTCCTGGATCTTCACACACCTACCCGATATTTAATTTTTTACCGTTAGAGTTTAAAAGCTGATAATTAGGTCGTATCGTCTTCCTCGCCATCTGTACGGAAGCTCTTGCGAGAATGGAGTTATGTCAGTGTCGTAATAGTGATCTAAACAGAGTAAGCGAAAAACACAACAAAAATATCTAACAACATAATTCCAATTTTCCAAATTTCATTCATGGCAAAATTTGTCTAATTTATATTCCTAGACTGTAATTAAATCCATGAAAACATGGAATAATTGCCCAGAAAACTATCTAATCGAATCCATACTCTAATAATTCTGGCTCGATTTTCGACTAAAGATAAATAAAACTAGAATTAACAAGTGATAATTAACTCTATCTTATAAGTGAATCACCTACATCCTTGACATCTACACAAGCAGAACAAAGCAACAATTTCATTAATAAAGAACAAGACTTTTTCGCCTTCTCGTCTTTTCCCTCATTAGAATCTCCCTTCGTTTTCTTCTTAAGGTTTACGATTTTTTGAACAACTCTTCTAATGTACTTCTTGGTCTTTTGACTTAAATTCTCTTTTCTCGTGAATTTGTAACTCCTAAGGTAGAGTTGCCTGCAGGAAATACTGTCCACCACTTCCGGCCTCGTCTGCCCCGGTCCCCTAAAACTTATTGACTTCATGAAATCTGCGTCCGTTTCCGGGTTTTTGTACAGATTTGCGTAAGTTGCTCTAACTCTTGATGGTGTTCTTGGCTCTTCTTCATTGTTTGTAATGCAAGCAGAACTCATCTCTCTAGTTTCTCTCTTATGTCTTTGTTTTTTTTTTTTGTTTTTTTTTTATTCTAAGAATTTTGGATTCAAATAAGAGAATTTTGGATTTATATGAGAGAATGACCAACAATCAATACTATATATTAAATCCAGAAATCAAGGGACTTGAATGTAATTAAATAAATCTATACAAATTAATTATACTATATAGTTTGTAATCATATCACTGTGCGATGGACCTGGACAAGGGACTTCAATGCAAATATTATATAGTTTTGTCTTAAGTATAAATTTAGAAAATATCAAAATATGGAGATTTTCCTTAAAATAAACATGCCCCACTTATGGTATTAAATTACTAATTATATAAAGAAGATGTTAATTTTTTAACATACACTGTTATATTTTGGAAACTATTAAAATGTAAATAAATAAGTTAGATTTTCAAAAAAATTACTCCCTCCAAGTCTGCCTATAGTTCCCCTTTCTCTATTATTTGTGAGGAGTATTATAATGAAAGGGGAACTTTCCATAATTTTTTTGGTTTTGGTTTATTTTAATGCATATATGTAATATATTTATATAGATGTATATAAGTCTCTTAAAATTATCAATACGAATGCGGCTGTAGTAAAAGTAGCAATAATTACGGCGGGTAGTGAAAGTAACAATATTAGCAACGAGCGAGTTAGTGAAAGTAATAAAAGTAACAGCGAGCGGGCGGGGGTAGTGAAAGTAATATAAGTAACAACGGGAGTAGTAAAATTATCAATATTTAATGCGAAGGTAGTGAAAGTAGTTACGGCGGGTTAGTGAAAGTAACAATATTAGCAACGAGCTTCTCTCAAAAAAAAAAAAACAATATTAGCAACGAGCGAGATAGTGAAAGTAATAGAAGTAACAACCAGCGGGCGGGGTAGCGAAAGTAATATAAGTAACAACGGGAGTAGTAAATTTATCAATATTAATGTGGAGGTAGTGAAAGTAGCAATAATTACGGCGGGAGTAGTGAAAGTAACAATAGTAATAAAGAATGTAATAAAACTAATAGAACTAACAACAACAATAAAGTATATATGAACATCTAGCTAACCAATCGATTTAAGTAAAATATTAATAGCGGGAGTAATGATTTTTAATTTATTTCACGTAATTTTAATATATGTCATAGAAAAAATATATTAATGCTAAATTTATGAGTTATGCAGCTTTAAAATATTTTTATTTAATTGAAAATAAATTTTAATGTTAAATAGAGGTAGCCCGGGCGAAGCCGGGCACCCATACTAGTTAAAGGGTTGAAAGAAGATCGTAAAAAGATTGTGTATGAATTGTAATATTGTGATGTGTTTCCTTAATGCACTAATTGCAGTATTTTTTTGGATATTTTAGGATCTCTGATGGTCTAATAAAATCTAGAATAAGGGATTATTTTCAGACATATTATCACACATGTCTATTTAAGTAGTGTTATTAAATTAAAATAATTTTAAATTGACAATATCACAATAAAATATTATCAATTTTTTTTTCCAAAAAAAAAAACGGTTTTTCTGATATCCTCAAGGCACACATTAATACACAAACTATGGTAATATTCACAAGATTTAGCTTGTAAGGACATAGGAGCAATAATAACAATCTAATTAATTAGGGTATTTGGTACTTGCTAGTACTAAAATTAGAGGCGGAATTAAAAAGGATTAGCATGTAGGTCGGTCCTTAAATAATGAACAATATATAATTAATTTTAAATCTAATTCTAGTTTGGCTTATTATATGAGCACTCGTAGATTATCCTAAAAATTTCCGTCACAAAACTCTGATTCCATTGCTAATTAAAATGAACTCTTATAGTCGTATGTATTTTTGTTATGTATATATTATTAAAAAAACAATGCGTCTTGCATCTAACGGGCACTATCCATCACAAGTTGAAGACAAATAGCGCTCATATTACAATAAAGCAAGTGAGAGGGCAAGTGGATGTAAATGGAGCATCCAATAGATAGTGTCAATTACATATTGTGAGAGGGGCACTATCCGTTTTCAGCTTATGATGGATAGTGCCGGTCTTCAATGAGAATTTATGTTAAAAAAAATGCAATCGGGTCGTGAAAGGACTAATTCAGAGTACAACATAACATGAGTGTACTTGGCTGATTTAATAAGGAGTAGCATATTAGCATGCGATTAATGTACAGTGAGATTAATGTACAATGAGCTGGATTAGTTAGACAACGGAATGCGTCAGTGTCGAGGAAGATTTATAAATTCTTGTTTAAGATAGTATTATCCGTCAACAGAGTATGTGGGATGAATATGACAACAACAAAATGCATTGATAAAGGTTAAAAATTTGTCTTAAATACCCTGTGGACTGTGAAGTAATATTTAACTCGTCTTAAAGCTTATAAAACGGAAAATGCCGTCTTCAGTAAAACTAGCTAAGAAATATTATGCTGATCAATTTGACACTAGCATGACGCAAAGGACGCAACCATCCCCAAAGACAGCTAGGAGACAGGAATATAAGGGAGTATAATGCCTCAATTATCCAATTTTTCAAATGGAAAGTTAGCATATTGGATATTCATGACCAACTTAAGAAACGAAGAATGTAGGATTTTTCGATTTAAGGGAACAATATGTCAATATATTTCCTCAGGAATTCTGCTGACATAAATATACATTTTCTTATATATTACTCCATTATATTTTCATATTTGACTTTTTATTGGTCGATTACTTGTTTGGTTTTTTAAATGACATTTTTTACCGTATATACTTAGTTATTTTGTTCGTTCTTCTTATAAAAGATTTTTTTTTTTTTAGGTAGAAAAGTGATTATAGGTTTTTGGATATACGGAATATTATTTTAGTAGAATTTTACAGGTCAGCATTGACGCTAGAAAAAGTGCATTAAGCGCATGGCATAAAACAATGAAAAATGAAAAGGAATGAATAGCACCATTGTGGGAGAGTTCTGCTGTAGTTAGCTAGGAACATACTGTCAATTGGAAGACAATGTCAAGGATATAGCCACTAGATACGTGCGATAGTGATAGAAATAGAGAGGAATAGAGGATGATCATTTTAGTCAATTAATAAATTCCTTTTGACTACAATTATAAGCCAAATGTAAAGAGACTTCGTGTTATGATTTTGTGTTTATTGCAGAGAGACTGATTTGACGGGGGTTTTACCGTGCCTATCCTAAAAGCTTTTGGTTGAGTTCAGTTGTTTGTTTGACAGGTCTGCGGTTGATTTTGGGTGAAATTCGAATCCTAACAGAGGCTATGATTCATTTTATAAACAAAAATTTACATTTTTTCCGCTGTGAGTTGTCGACTTACATCGTTATCACACATCAATTGTTCATAAATTGTGATTAAACAACAAAATATTTGTGATTAAACAATAAAATTGCTATATCACGCCCCTTATTTTTTAATTTATTCCAAGTTTCCCCTTCAATGGTTAAATTAATTGTATTAGTTATGATTAATCGTAGTTGTGTTAATTTGGACGGCAAGTAATGTTAGTAGGCAGTTCCTAAAAATTTGTATTCATTTACTATCTCATTTAATTACTTTTACCCAACTAAATGAACTTTTAACTCCTAAAAAACTCATTGTTTACAAAAATTTACCGTTCAAATTTTTACCCTTTTTTACTAAATTAATCTCGACGACGACCCAACAAACGTATTTTTTAATTATTTATTTACTCCTGACAACGGACAAGGTTGGCAATTTAACAACGAACTAAATTGAATTAAACATGTATGTTGGGTCGTCTCGTGTACTATTTCATCATAAGGTAAGAAAATGCTTTAAAAAATATAAATAGAACAAAACAACAATAGTGTGGTCTGAACCTGAGATGACATGTAAAATAGGAAGTATACAAACCACTGCACCACTTTAGCTACACGGATATTCAAATAACAAAATTTTTACAAGTCGTGTGTGGGACACGACAGCTCCTAGGTGTAGCCGTGTGTGGGACACAGCTGGTCCGTGGTGGTGCCGTGTGTGGGGACATGGTTGGTCCTTTTTTTTTTTATCAGAATGAAAAGATTGCTAGACTATGCGATAGACTTCGCTATAGCATGGGCAATCCGATTTAGATTCCTAGGACAATGACTAAGAGTAAAACAATGGCACGAAGAGGCCATTGAAGAGATACTACGGAGAACAGGTATCGCCTCCTGATTAGAAGATCCAAAACCATTAACTTGTAGGACTAAATTAAGACAGTCCGAAGTGGGGTCAATATGGCAAAGCCCTTGTGAAATCGCATCCAAACATGCAAAATTTAAAACCATCGCCTCTGCTTTAAAAGTCATTCTTGCCCAAAAGATCTTACACCCGGTATGGAAAATAGTTCCATTTTTGTCCTGAAAAAACCATCCTGCCGTAGCTTTAGAATTTGTCTTCCAGGAAGCATCACACTTTAAACGGACATGGTCCGAACAAATGCTCGAGCCAATCATAGTGAATGGGAAATGATGGCGCAAAAGAAGACCGCCCTCCATATCATCAGAATGAAGAATAGATGTACACCGCTTCGCTTCCCCTTTCCGGGTTTCAACTTGGATATTATTTGTGGCATCCATCCTTATTAGCTCAAAGAGTATATGATAATCCAAGGCGTCATTTTGAAAGATCACCCTATTTCTTAAACACCAAATGTGCCATAAGGTACTAACAAAAACAGAAAGCGAAGATAAGGATTCAGCTGATTTTGTCAATAGTTGAATCCAATTGATGATCCATTGCTGTAAAGAGACAGTATTCCCGACATAACTTCGAATACCTAAAGGAGAGCGAGCCCATATTCGAGACACAAAAGGGCAATCACGAAACAGGTGACTCAAAGATTCTGTTGCGGATGGCTGGGAGTGACAAATATGACAACATGTATCCCATAGAAGATCCCTACTCCTAAATTCCCCCCCACATGGCAAAGAGTTCGACAAAATTTTCCATAGAAAGATCTTCCACTCATTATGGAAAGGCAACTGCCACAGCTTTTTGCAAAAAAATACCAACGAGGGATGCATCCGAGTCCTATCCTTTGGGGAAGCCTTTTCATGCCATAACCTAGCGAATGCAAGGGCATAACCACTCTTAATAGAGTAAGCACCATCAGAGGTGTGATTCCAATACAAATAATCTGGTTCATCAATAGAAGGGATCGCAATTGAGAGGACAAAAGGTGGAGCATTAGGACCGCAGATTTGAAGAATCTTCGCACAATCCCATTCACCTTGAAAAGTTTGTAACATACACACTCTCATGGATGGCTTTTGCATCAGCGCACCAGCATCAAGGCCGAGAATCTGTCCCAATGATGCCCCATGAATCCATTTATCCTTCCAAATATCAAGAAAAGAAGGGAAACCCACTTGCCATGAAATATTATCTCGTAGTAAATTCAGACCCCATTTAATTCCTCGGCCACCCCATGACATCGAAGTAGTATTCACACGGTCCGGTGCCATAATAGATTCAGGCGTCATTCGATATTTACTTCCCAAAACACGACTAACCAACGTTACTGGATTAGTTAAAATCCGCCACCCAACTTTTGCAAGCAAACTCTGATTTAAGCAACCCATATTACGAATACCCAGTCCCCCAGCGGATTTAGGAGATTGGAGGTGTAACACCCCGATTTATTAAGGAGTCTTTAGCAAGGCATTCCCTAATAAACCGGGCTGTTACCAACTCGGTTTCCCGAGGTAGTGAATAACAAATCAAACTCCAAGGCAATTTATATAATTTATTTAACTTAATTATCACAAATCTTCCTTTAAATTAAACTACAAAAGAATTACAGCGGAAAACATAAATAAAAGTGGTGGTCTTCTAATAAATCATCTACTACTAAGTCTTCTGATCCAGCGCCTCACGCTCGTCAAGCTCCCATCCTATCTCATAAACCTGTCAAGTCTGCTCACCAATATTGGATCATCACAGGTGTTCACGAATACACAGGGTCAACCGCGAGGTTGAGTAGGGTAATACTGCACAACAGATAATAAACATAA
>JAGPOY010005672.1:0-10846 GCA_018983105.1 Silene uniflora
AGAATAAGAGGGAGTAGTATAAAGAGTTCTAATTGACTCCTTATTTTAGAGTGGAAAAATTAATTAAAATTTCCAGCAACTTTTCTACTTTAAGTGTTGAGGTAATTTATTTAATTCATTATTACTACATTTCAATTTAATTCAATGTCGCCATGTCGGTGCAATTCTCCAATTTAATTTCAATTCATATACAGTATTTTTTATTTAATTGCTGATAAAATGAATGTTATGTCGAATTATGCCCATATAAGCTCAGTATATCGTAGTTTTAAACTGACCCGTGCATGCTTTTGCACGGGAGTAAAACTAGTTAATGAGATAGGCAAGCGTGTGGATGAAGGTTATACATTAATAGTGTTCTAAATTATATTTTCGTTAGAGTGCTAAAAAGGTTTCTCTTTTAACCCGCACCGTAAAATTTCATGTGATTTAAAACTTGCGGTATTTGAAACAGAATTCTACAACAACTAAAATATTTACCTAATAATAATTCTTAAAACAACTAAATTGAAAAGAAAAACTATCCCAAATTTTGACATAATTGCATTATGATCCTTGTTTAGGGATTGCCATATTAGACTTTGGGTTGTTCATACAATATTTATTCAAGGTAGATCCGTTTGCTGCAATGGAAGGTTTTCAATAATGAGTAATCAATAGCATTGTAGTGACCATTAAAAAGTACAATATTGCCTTTTTTTTTAACGATTAAAAATAATCTTCTCAGATTATTTTAGTTTTATTAATTTTTTAATCCAACAGCCCATAGAATTGCCTGAAAAAGTAAGCAAGGCAACAAACTAACACTAATAATGTTTCACCAGTGCATTAATCATCCATTAATTGCATTAATCATCCATTAATTTACCGTACACAGTCTTTGAAATTGAAGTAGTGCAAAATTTAGCCAGGCATATTATGATAGTAATTGTTTTCTAAAATAAATACTTACCCATATATTGAATTTGTTTAGGATCATTGTCGTAGAAAAATCAAGATTGTATATGTATCAATGTATGGTGCTAGAATCCGATTCCATGTATGCTTAATTCTCGATCACGTGCTTCCTGCAACTAAGATATGACAACCATAAGCAAAATAATTAAAAGCAACCCATGAAAACTACTTATAAAAGATAGGATGCTATTAACGGATCATAATCAAAACAACAATGTGACATTAGATTTTTTATGGCATCAAGATGGATCTCATATGCTCATATTTATAGGCCTACATGAAGAAATTGCATCCTAGAATAATATTAATTTGATTTGATTTACAAATTATTTAGGTGCCCTACTTATGATATTAATTAAGATACTCAAATATAATATAAAATATATTTTATATTATGGAAACAATTAAAAGGTAAGTAAATCAATTCAGATTTCCAAAAAATATAATATTCCATAATATTTCCAAAAGAATGAAATTCCTTCCTATTCTGATAATAGATTAAAATATACTTCTAAAATCCGTTAATGATTGTTATTTCTTTCCTATTCTTATAATCGATTTAAATATTTTTTAAAATATTCCCGAAACCTGTATCTGTTGCCTTTTTTTTAACGATTAAAAATAATCTTGTATCTGTTGCTTTTTTTTAACGATTAAAAATAATCTTCTCAGATTATTTTAGTTTTATTAATTTTTTAATCCAACAGCCAATAGAATTGCCTGAAAAAACTCTCTTTTATATATATTGATTGATTGATTGATTGATTGATTGATTGATTGATATATTGATTTCCGTCTTAAAATCATTTGTTTACGTTTGCTAAGGTTGCTTGTTGGACACTCTTGTTTGAATATTGTTGTTTGAAAACCAAATCAAAAACCCCCCTTTTTATTACTTGTTGTAACTTGTCACATTTACTCTATTTACATAATTGAAAACCGTTTGCAAAACCCCCCTTCTCTTGGGTTCGATGTCATTACTTGTCATTATACTTGTTTTAGAACTAGTGTAATTAGCATGTTTTGCGGTTTATAAATTGTTAAATTGCGCGCCTTTAATAGCGGCATTTTGGACGTGTCACTGAAGCAACCAGATTAAATACAAGTCCACTCCGACCTCAACTTCCATCACCTAAAAACCACAGTTGCCTAATTCGGTAACTCAATATGAATACCTAACATCCGATTCAGGATGGATATGTTGATAACATAGACATTTAATTACGCGCCATGATATATAGGGGTTTGCTAGGAGTTGAGCGAATTCGGTAACCCAACTTAGAACAATCTATTAATAAGTAACGGATTACAACTAACGAATTTCAAAAAGACATGAGGGGCAACGACAATCCTGGTCGAGTAACGTAGATTCGAAGTCCGAACTCTACAAACAAACCCAACCTAATTTGAATGTGATTCATCATTAATCATGCCGGATTTGTTTCAATATATTACCTCAGCCTTAACTTACCCGGTTAACCCTAGTACATTTGCCTCAGGCTCTTTTTAAACACCCTTAGCTACATGAGTCATAAGTCCTCCTAACCTCCACTCAAACTCGTTAATTTTTGACCGGACTCACGTCGTTTTATTGGGGCGTGTCGATCTTTGAAGGTCGAGTACATCACACTACTTAAAAATTCGAAACCCTAACTTGCTTTGCGTTTGCGATATTTCAAGGTATTTCTTCTGGAATTACTCTTTTCTATTAATTCTGGATGATTCCATGCTTCGAAATTGATTTTCAATACAATTAGCAAAGGTAATTATTTTCAAGGTATTGTTTGTCATATTGACTTTTATCCCTCGGTTTAGTCGATTGTACTCCCGTTGACTTTGTTCACTTTAATTAAAATAATCCTTCCAAACAATTTAAAATTCTCTAGTCTCATTCATTTGTTTACCTTTCTTATTCTTTGTGAGGGGTATTCTAATCAAAGGTAATAAATGATTGGAACGGAGGGAGTACTTTACAAAGTCTATTGAAGATTGAGTCAGTATCGTTTGACTTGCTTATTGTTGATTGAATGTTATTATGCCTGTTGATAGATAGACCTTTTTTGTTGCTTAGGTTTATTCAATTTGATTGTATTCTATTTTATTTTCAATATAATTGATTTGGTTTGTTGTATTAACACCAAAATTAATTTTGAATACAATTATCAAAGGTAACTATTCAAACCCTAATGATTAATTGCGTCTTGTTAAGTGACTAGGTTTTAGTGGATTTTGTAATTTTCCAATTTTCTGGGTTTGATAAAAATTCAATCTTTGTTGATAGAAGAATCTCAATCCCTTGTTGTTTGTCATATCAACTTTTATCCCTCGATTCAGTCGATTGTACTCGCGTTCACTTTGCGTTACCCTTATATAAAATACCTCTCATAAAGAATTTATTGAATGTTATTATGCCTGTTGATAGATCGACCTTTTTTGTTGCTTAGGTTTATTCAATACGATGCGCTTATTCAGCACTCGAGAAGACCAAAGTAAAACTACACCTGAGACGATTTACGGTCATATTCAATGCACCCCTCTCGTTGATGTGCTCTCCATCAGCATTGGTAACCGTCTTGACAACGTGGACAGGTCAACACTGTGTGAGATATTTGGCAAAATTCGTGTTCTCGACACTCAGCATGGTTGCGAGGATGAAATATTTAGTTTCTTCAACAAAGACGAAGATAACCCGGAATATGTACATTTTGATGAGCCTTTGTTGCTGACTACCCCGTCACCGACTCCTGTCATTGCACCATCAGAGAACATATGCTTGGATGTCTGTCTCTTCATCATGAGAGCTAACAACACGGTTGTTGCTTGTGAAAAGATTATTTTGGATAAAAAAAGTGATGAATGCGAAGAATTCCATGACATTGAAATTGACAGCCAGGAGGATAACATGATCTTTGCTCGCGTACACTATACCATAATCCAATATGCTGTTGCTGCAACCATTGACGTATTATTCTTTAGTAAAGATGACGAGTTTGATTTCTCTGATGATGATGATGATGATGCTGATGATGCTGATGATGATAACCACATTGAAGAACCGAGGGATTTCGTTGATTGTGCCAATTATGACGAGAGGGATTGTGGAGACGGCGTTGCTGTAGATGTTTCTGGAACTGTTAGCGGTCATAGTGATCTCAAAGCTGCGAATGGTAATGATTGGCACCCGATTTTACTGTTTAAGAAGTCACCCTCACAAGGCGTACAGGTTAAGTCAGGTGGTTTCATTGAACTGTCAAGATCGGCTGTGATTCTACCAGCTTACTCTTCAGCCTTGGTCATTGAGGTGGACTTGTCTTACTGCGAAGGTGACATCCGAAAACCAATTGCTAACAAGAAGTTAGAGTTCCAGCTCCATAGCGAGGACACTTATAAGAAGGACCTTGTTGGAGATCTTGGGGAGCACATTCGGGTTCGTGTTACTTGGAATCAATCATATCTCGAAGAGGCTGAAGAAGCAAGGGCAGAGAGGCAAGAACCACGTATACCGAGAATAGAACCTCCAGTTCAATGGCTGGAAATGTTCTCAGTGGTCCTATATAGGAAGGATTTTAAGCCTTTCAGTTTTTATGGGACGATGAGAGTGTTGGCCGGCTTGGGAGAGCATCTTATCTTTAGCAAAGATAAGAAGCACCCTCAAATTCCCGAATCAGCTGGTGCAATGGCAACCCTCAAAGACGCCCGTTTTCATAGTCTTAAAGTAGAGGGCCATTACCTGGCAATTGTGGATTTCAGAGATGCCGAAACTGGAGAAACAATAAGCTTTGGTACTGTGCAATGGGACGAAATGGTGATTGAGCCATGGCTTGATACGCGTTTATGCTCTATTGTGCGTGGCGAACAGGGTTTTGCTGCAGTGCACTGCAATGCTTTCTATGATGGAATATGTGCATTTTTGCATATGAAGCTTGGGGGTAAACATTTACCAGGCTATGTTTATGGCAAAATTGTGGCTCGCGATACCACATATGAGTATTCAACCGCGTATGATAAGAAGTACTATCAGGTTACGCTGTTTGACAATGAGTCTGAGGATTATGGGTCACAACAGGCGGCCCAAACAGGTCGCTCTTGTTTGCCATTGTTGAAACCTAGTGTGTGTTTGGCTAGAGGTTCTTCCTTGATCGTCGAAGTGAATTTGAGGATTTTTTCTATGCCGCCTTTTGATGGCAATTCTCAACAAGGCGCTGAATGTTTGCAGGTCAGCGTGTTGTTGAATCCTGATATTAAATCTCCTCAACGACTTCGCTGTGGAACTTGTTTCATTGATGTCCATGCCAACTGGAGAGTACGATGAGAAGACTTCTATTAAGTATTTTGATGTCGCGAACAGATCATTTGGATTAGGTTTAAGTTATGTTATTTTGAATTTGGGTCATTTCGATTAGTTCACGTTCGGTCATTTCGATTAGTTCACGTTTGGTCCATTGCTTCATGTGGTGTGGACCTTTCTAAATCTTTAGCCATGATCATCGACTCTGTCAAGACAACATTGTTACTCGTCACCCGCTACTCCTTACTTACAGGGAGTGGAATTTCACGCCCTGTTTCATTGTCTGTAGATCCTCCTGTTGTCTATTTTAGCCGTGATCTTTTCATAATTAACCATCAAATTAAAAATTTATAATGGTAACTTGACTTTACTAACTTCTAAATAAGACGAATAGTAAAGTACTATCAAACAACCACATCGGGTAGTGTTGGATTCGTATCCATGTCATTTATAATCGCGTCAAACGCTACGGCCTAACCCAACCCATTGTGATTCAATCATGTCAGGTTTGTTTCAATAAAACTCAACCATAACTTAACCTAATTAATTTTGTGTCGTGTTCGTTTTACGCGGGTTAAAATAAAACTTGGGAAAATGGTCGAGCACATCTCAAAACTCTACTTGAAAATTCGAAACACTAATTTGCCGAATTGTGGAAAAATCTTTGCTTTGCGGTCGCGATTTTTCGAGGTGTTTCCTCTGGAATTACTCTTTTCTATTAATTCTGGATGATTCCTGTAGTTTTATTTACGACTTTGATTGTATTTCTATATTAATTTCAATATATTTATCATATGTAACTATTCAAACCCTAATGATTAATTGCGTCTTGTTAAGTGACTAGGTTTTAGTGGAATTTGTAATTTTCCAATTTTCTGGGTTTGATAAAAATTCAATCTTTGTTGATAAAAGATCTCAATTCCTGATTATATTGTGCAGTTGATTTTAATGTGTTTTTTCAGTACTCGATTCATTCTTCGATTCAATCAATTGTACTCGCGTTGATTTGTTTACCGTGGATTAATTAAAATACCCGTCATAGAGAATTTATTGAATGTTATTATGCCTGTTGATAGATCGACCTTTTTTGTTGTTTAGGTTTAATTCAATACAATGGGCTTATTCAGCACTCGAGAAGACCAAAGTAAAACTACACCTGAGACGATTTACCGTCAAATTCAATGCACCCCTGTTGTTGATGTGCTCTCCATCAGCATAGGTAGCCATCTTAACAATGTGGGCAAGTCAACATTGTGTTCTGGACACTCGTCATGGTTGTGAGGATGAACTCTTTAGTTTTTTCAACAAAGATAAAGATAATCCGGAATATGTACATTTTGGTGACCCGTTGTTGCTGACTACCCCGTCACCCACTCCTGTTATTACACCATCAGAGAACATATGCTTGGATGTCTCTCTCTCCATCAAGAGAGCTAACAACATTGTTGATGCTAGGGGAAAGATTATGTTGGATAAAAAAGGTGACGAATGCGAGGAATTCCATGACATTGAAGTTGCCAGCGAGGAGGATAAAATGATATTTGCTCGTGTACACTATGCCATAATCCAGTATGCTGTTGCTGCAACCATTGACGTATTATTCTTTAGTAAAGATGACAAGTTTGATCTCTTTAGTAATGATGATGATGCTTATACTGATGCTTATGGTTATACTTATACTAATGCTAATGCTATTGCTATTGCTAATGCTAAAGCTAATGCTAAAGCTAAAGCTAAAGCTAAGACACACATTGAAGAGCCGTTTGATAAGGAGGACTGGGTCAATTATGACCTGAAAGATTGTGGAGACGGCGTTGTTGCTAATGTTTTTGGAACTGTTAGAGGTCATAGCGATCTCAAAGCTGCGAATGGTAAAGATTGGCATCCGATTTTACTGTTTGATAAGTCACGCTCACAAGGTGTTCAGGTTAAATCAGGTGGTTTCATTCAACTGTCAAGATCGGTTGTGATTCTGCCAGCTTACTCTTCATCTTTAGTCATTGAGGTGGATTTGTCACATTCTGAAGGAGAAATCCAGAATCCAATTGCTAGTGGGATCTTAGAGTTCAAGCTCCGAAGCGAGGACACTTTTAAGAAGGACATTTTTGGAGAACATGGGGCGCGAGTTCGGGTTCGAGTGACTTGGAATAAATCATATATTAAAGAGATTATGGAAGCAATGTTTGAGAGGCCAGAATCCGCTTTACCAAGAGGAAGCGGTCCAGTTCCCTGGCTGGAAATGTTTTCAGTGGTCGTTCATAGGAAGGATTTCAAGCCTTTCAGTTTTTATGGCAAGATCAGTGTGTTGGACTGGAAATGGGATTGTATCTTTGACAAAGATAAGAACCACCCTCAAAATTGTCGCGAATCTGGTGCACTGGTACCTCTTAAAGACACCCGCCATTCTCATAGTTTCGAAATAGATGACTATTTCCTCACAGTTGTTGATCTCAGAGATACTGAAACTGGGGATACAATTTGCCAGGGTACTGTGCAATGGGACGATATCCTGATTAAGCCATGGATTAATCAGCGTGTGTGCTCTATTGTGCGTGGCGAACAGGGTTTTGCTGCAGTGCACTACATGAGTTTCTATCATGGAATAATTGCTAAGTTGGATATGAAACTTTGTGGTGAACATTTACCAGGCTATGTTTATGGCAGAATTGTGGCTCGCTATAGCACATATGAGTATTCGACCGCATATGATAAGAAGTACTATCAAATTACACTGTTTGACAGTGATTCCGAGGATTATGAGTCACAACAGTTGGCCCTAACATCTGGCTCCAATTTGCCATTGTTGAAACCTGATGTGTGTTTGCCCAGAAGTTCCTCCTTGATCGTCGAAGCAAATTTGAGGGTTTCTTCTAAACGCGGGCCTATTGATGGCGATTCTCAACAAGGCACTAAATTCTTGCAGGCCATTGTGGAATTGGATCCTAAATTGAATCCTGATAGTGGATCTCCTAAACGACTCGGCTGTGGACCATGTTTCATTGATGTCCATGTCCTCTGGAGTCGTCATTTTGATGCATCCTAAGTCATATTGCGAACGAGTCATAGAGTTCGGGCAAACTATTAAACACAAGTAAAAGTCTATGTCTATAACACCCCACAATTTTATTTTATTTTTAATATCGCTTTATTATATTTATTACGATAATAATGCGATAATATTACGTAAGTGAAACCCGTTTATTTGTAACCCGAAACCCGAACTTAGAATATTTCTGTTAAGTAGGACACCTTGATCGTAAATTTTCACCACCCAAAAACTTTAAAAAAAAAAAATTATATATATTTTTGGTTACCGTCTTAAAGATTCAAACTATTTAAAATTATCTTCGCGCGTAATTCATTTCAAAACCGCAATTTTCAAAATACGTCTTATTAAAACAGTCTCAAAAACTCGAGCTGACATTCGCCTTGACAATCGTGCCCCACCATGAAACACTTGGCAAAATGCACGTGTCTTAGTACATGCATGAGGACAAGTGTCATAGAAAAGAAAGAGTCAATCAAAAGACATGCATTTACACTCCTAATCATAACTACACGTTAAATAAATATGAGGGATAAATATTGATCAAAATTTTCCCCCATTTGTTCCTCTTTGCTGTGAAACACCATCACACTATCAAAAAAAAAAACTCTTCTTTCCTCATTAATTGGTAAGGTAATTACTCATTGAATTTAATCACAACCCTTTAAGGCTTTATGCATATTATTAAATGTGATTTTACTCACCTTTTCCTCTTAAATTAAGTTTAATTTTACTATATTGTATTTGAATATAAAATTTTACTACTCACAAGTGAAGTTATTTTACCTCTTTAAAACTAATTTATTTAAGAAAATCCTAATATATTTTAAGGGTGGAAAATTTACATCTTTTCTTTGTTTTGATCTTTGGCCGAAAAAGAGGAAGAAGAAGAAGAAGGCGGTGACAACATTTGCGACACCAAAGAAGCCGGAGTTGACAAAGTGTACTAGCTAATGTAAGTGAATGATGACTAACCCTTGAAAATGTTATTTGCAAAAATAATATTTTCATTGTATTGTTTGAAATTATTGCATGCATGTTATGTTGGGTGAATGTTTGATTTTATTTTAGAGAAAGATTTTTACTAGCAAAATTTTTGATATAAGAATGTGAATATTAAGTTGCATGTTAGTTTTATGAGTTTAAGGATCTTTATTTATTTTGTTGAATATGGTTATAGTTGGATAAATTACTAGACTAGTAACTTAAAAGTAATTATTTATGCACTAAATGTAGCTTATTTAAAGTATTGACTATGGATATTTGCATGCATGTTAAAAATAATAATGGATCAGATTATTAACTTAAATTTATTGGTGTTTTTGAGTTGGTAAAAATTCACTTTTATTGTATTAGAGTTAGATCTACTTATAATGGTTTAATATCACTTAAAACCTTTGAGTTTGGAGTAATAAAAATTAAAATAAGGGAAGTTTATGAGGATAAAATTTGGGATCATAATAATGTTGTTAGTATTCTGAAAAATTAATTATGGGTCAAATTTTTTGTAAACTTTTGCTCAAAACCGAATTTAAATCTTTAAAACCGATTTTTGGGTCACAAATGATTTCACTAAAAATTAAATTTCTGGAGTTTTTCGCCACAATTTATTCTGAAATTTTATACACTATTAAATTATAATATTATAAGCCTATATATCAAAAATTAGCTTTATAGGAGTTATATAACTTTAAAAATGTATTTATTTTTGCAAAACGAACCCGAAATTTGAAAACCGACCTAGAAAATTTATTTTCGAATAAAATCTGGTTTGGGGACATTTTAGACAATAGTTAAACCCCACAAAAGTTTTCATAAAAAGTTGGTAAGATTTGGTGGTCATTTGGGATTTATTTCTCAAAATAGTAATTAAAACCGTGTTAACATTGTTAAAAATGAAAAGCGGTCAAAGACTTATTAAAATAAGCTCACATTCTATTTTAGAATTTCAAATAATATACTTAAGTTACACCTCAAGTGGTATTCAAAAATTATAAGTCTATCTATATTTAGTAATTAATAATATAGAAACCGTATTGATTACTACGGGTTAAAACCAACCCTTTTGTCAAAGTGGTCAACTTAGCTAACTAAGGTCAATTTGGCCTATGACCCACAAGGCTTAATGATTAAGTTTAGTGGCCTAATCCCGACTTATATAAGTAGGGACAAAAATCGACTTTAGAAAATAGTAAGAAAATTAATTTACTTGCTATGTGTTGAAACAAAACTTTTACCAAGGAAATGATATTTAATTTTACTAAGAAGATCTTGGTTATGAGAAATAAGAAAATGAAAAATTGTTTTCGAAAACAAAATGATATTTTGTATTTTATTGGGCATTTTTATGAGGTAGTTCGGAATCTCTACGAGCGGGAAAGCATGTTTATACTATTGTAAACGTATAGACATGGATGAATAGCACTTAGCTTAACCGTATAAAACCGTCAGTTGCGTACGAAGGGTCTTTGGATGTATTGATATTGACTCGAGAGTAGGCGGGAGTGTGGCCATACTTTAGGTGGAGACTTGATCAGTCTCGTACGTGTTAGGTG
>JAGPOY010005673.1:0-10614 GCA_018983105.1 Silene uniflora
TAAACAAACGATTACGAGCACAAGAATATAACATGTAGACATAGACGTAGTCATTATCAAAACTTAACATATGTGAACTCATATGGTCCAACATTCTTTTTAAAAATTAAATAAGAACACTAGATATTTCAAATAACATTAAATACTAAAAATCTACATGTATCATTTCCCTCCATTGTGCCATCTCCGTCACCATCCCTCATCAATCCAAAGAAATCTCATATCGTGCTCTATCACTCTCATCCATGTCTGCTTTGGTCCCTCTCTACCCCTAGCAACCTTTTCTGTTCCCCGGGTCTCCAGCCTCCTAACTGGTGCGTCCATAGGTCTCCTTCTCACATGGTCAAACCATCTTAGTCGATTTTCCTCATCTTATCCTCTATTGACGCCACTTTTACCTTCTTCATAATCACCCCATTCCTTAATCGATGTTTCCTTCTATGGCCGTACATCCACCTCAACATACACATCTCCGCTACACACATCTTTTTAATCAAACTCAATATTTACATTAATTACATTGAAATGGTTTTTTGTCAAAAACTACCTAAGATTTGTCCCACTTGCAAATACAATACCTATCATTTTATTTTTTGCGAGACACTTCCTTTAATTTTATAAATTTTGTTGAAAACTACCAAAACCCATTTCCCGGCTAAATTTTGGTCAAACTCCGGCATTGACTTTGTTTACTTCTTTTATCACATGGGAACTGTCTTTTTTTACCCTTTTATTCTGTTTTCCCATGAAAAAAATTCAACACCCTCCCTTCCCTCCTCTTTCTTGTCCTGAATAAGTAAAGGATGATGATGGTTGAGAATGTAAATCAAGTAAAGTAAAAGAGGAGAAAGAGAAAAATAGGCATGTGGACTATGGTAAAAGAGGAATTAGGGGAAAAAACTGAGAAAATAAGAGAATTTCCAAGGTCAATGCTGAAGTTTGACCAATTTTGGCCAGTAAATAGGTTTTGGTAGTTTTCAACAAAACTTAAAAAATGAAAGATAGTGTCTTGCTAAAAATAAAATGATAAGTAGTGTATTTGCAAGTGAGATAAATCTTAGGTAGTTTTTGACAAAAACTCTATTGAAATAAATAAATAATTATAAAAATGAAGTTATTTTAATATTTATTTTATTATTAAAGGTTATAAAAGTTATTTAAAATTGATTTTTTTAACTGTATTTGCAATTTAAAGTGTCAACATACATTATTTTTAATTATATTTGTAAATATAATATATAAATGTTTTTAATAAAATGTTGATTTATCAACAACATTCACCCGCTCGGGTCGGGTTTAGATCATAAATAAACAATTCATTTCGAATTCTGGTTGTACGGGCTGTAATTCGAGATTTTCGGGTCTTAACCTTATGAAAAAATGGTCTAATTAGGGTTAAGGGTCGGGACAAATAAAATTTAACACATCTATTATCAGCTCACATTTACAACCAAATGGTTAAATTCAAAAATATTAAAATATTTTAAAACTATAAGTATATTTATTGAAAAAAAATTTTGTCCATTTGAGCTGGTAAAGTTGACCAGATCTGAATGACTCGACCCTATTAACTTGACCGGTATCCGAAGTTAAGACTCGACATTAACCCCACCTAATTTAACCAGGTCAAATATTTATTATTGTACACTAATTAATTATCAATAAAAAAACAAAATGGTTGCCACAAAAATAATGTGAAGCCGAAATAATTCCATCTGACCCGATCTGACCCAACTCTTAAACGCGGTTCTTTTCGGCTGAAAAAAGTTGACCTGAACTTTAATGGAGCTCAAATGAGCTAAACTGAAGTAAGAATTCATTTGTGAAAAAATGAGTTGAACGGAACTAAATTTAATAGTGTTGAAGTGAACTAAATTGAGATGAAATTGAGTCAAAAAAGAATAGGGCCTTACAAACCCTAAAATAACTTGGTCTAAGCTGATTCGACACAATTAGCCCGTTTGCGGGTTCAAGCCCCAATACCTATATATTCCGAATCCATCCTTCCCTTCCCGAAGGTCACTCGTGAGTAGACCAAACAAAATTGACCGACGCGATCTAAATGACCCAACCCGAATAATCCGATCCGTATCTGATCAGTCACTCGAACTCAAGATTCGACCAGTACCCGAATCAACCCTGTCCCAATATAACCTGATCAAGTATTTTACTGTTGCACGCTGATTATTATTATTATTTATAAATAACTTAATACTAGAAGTAGTTGATTGAAAATGATCCGAGCCCGAAGTGACCCAACTCAACCCCGAAATATGCAAGCCTAAAATTAATTTGATTTAAGCTAACCTGATCCAAACCCAATTCAATTAACCCGTTTATCGATTCTACTATCGAGTCTTTACCCAATCGATGAAAATTTCAATGTGGACGCATTTAGATGTACATTCGAATTATGCGACCATGAGGGTGTTGAAGTCCCCCACGTACACACCTCCTATAACCACCACAACTCGTTTTGGTATCGAATGTACGTAGTTCTTTTCATCACCAATGATCTCATGTTCATGGTGTTGACCAGGAATATCCTTATTGATAGTTGGGGTAATCTCTATCGGGATACTGAAGGCAATTTAATGGGTTGATCACTCTCAAGTTTGACCTTTTCGTTCGTAAGAGTCAAGAATCAAACCTCTAACTACTTATTTAAGAGATGAGAACGCTTACCACCTACACCGGCCAACTTTGATAATGATCTCATGTTCATAACATTCGTCCCTTGTTCACACTCTTAAAGTTTAAACTAAAAACAAAAACCAACAAATATCAACCTTTTACTCATTTTTTATTACATTCCTGATCATCTATAAATATCTCACATGTTTCGTTCTTCATTACATTCATCAACTCTCTCTTTTCTCAAAATCTTATCTTCATCATCTTCAATTCCTTTGTACAATCAATTATCTTCGATTCCAAAGCAAACCCATTTCAGATCTTCCATTAATTTGTCCAATTCAACTTCTGGGTATCTTAATCAATCTCATTTTTTTCGATCTTTTAGGGAAGAACATTCAATGGCAAGCCAGTCTGATCCTAAACCTAAATCAGTCCATGAATTCGTCGTCAAGGTTTGTTATTTGATTCATAATTATTGTTCTTTCACTTGATTGTGTATTATTATGATTGATTAACTGCAATTATGTTTTGATTTTGATTTTGATTTTGATTTGTGATGAAGAATTAATCTTTATTTGATTTTAAAATGGGAGATTCATATGTTTTGGGGGTTGTTGAGCAATTTTTGTGATTGAAACGGAAAAATTCTCGGGTACACGGACGTACCCTAACCAATGAGAAGTCTCGTCTCTTCTTCTATTTATTTGACTGGCTTAGGGAGTACGGTCGTCGGACCTAAGAAATTCTCATCAAATTATCTCATTTTGATTAGAAATTTACCACAATTTCCTTCTTGTTGCTTTAACAAAATTAAAGTGAGATATTTTGTTCATTTGTAATGGTTGTCGCAGAAGGTGGATGCTAAAAGTAGTTGAAATCATCCAGTTTGTGAGGAATTTTGTGCATTTTCTAGGAAGAATCACGAATTATAGAGTAAGACGGTTTTACTGCATAAGTTTATAAGTGAGACTCCGTAAGTATCTAAAGTAAGTTGGATTATACATGGGTAAATGGTAATGCTATGTGCCTGTACATCTGAACCCCTTTACCCTCCCACAGGCAGAAGCTGTAGTAGGAGATACTACTCGGTCACCTGCCTCTCGATAATGTTGTTGTAAGGAGAGTGAGTGATTTCCTTGACATTATCGGTCTTGATACCGTCTTGGTTGATAAATGCACTTAGCTTGGTTATGGTAGCTTATTAAGAATACATTAATCCCTTAGTTTGGTTGGAGGAGTTTGTAGGTAGTAAAGAGAGCGGAATGGAAGGGTAAAACACTGCTCGTTTGTTTAGCCAAAAGATATGGAGGAAAGATGATCTCCTTGGATGCCCTTGCCCTCCATCCCCTCCTCTACCCTTCCCTCTAACAAGTGTATCCAGAAAAGCCTTAAGCATTTCCTTCTATGTAAATAATGTAATCATAGTCTAAGTTATTATTGGTCTGGGGTTTGCGTATCGTTGTGGTCATTTAGCACGACAGACTTTCAATATTGCATCCGCTGATTTATTTGTCCGTGATTCAATCTCTTTGTTGTGAAACCATCACATCGGCTCTATTTTGATCCTCTTGCTGACTTTTTCATTACTTCTACAGGACGCCCGTGGCAATGAGGTGGATCTCAGCATTTACAAAGGGAAGGTGCTCCTGATTGTAAATGTTGCATCACAATGGTATGATAAGGGAAAGGCATCACATATCAGCATTGTTTCTGATGTATTTTGAATGCTTTTATGGGTCTTTCAAAAACAATTTTTCGTGTTTTAAAACAGAGGTAAAACACAGAGGCAAGGTTGCGTACATGCAATCTCCTTACCTGTTATCAGCAGGAGCCACTGCGGCAATTGTGATATTGTTGCTGTATTGGCTGCTGCGGCAATTGTGATAATGTTGCTGTATTGGCTGCTCTTAGTAGTGGCTAGTGGCTGCAGGATAGCGATATATTTCAAACATTGTGGCGTGTGTCACATATAGCCAATGTTTTTACAAGAAACTCCAAAGACGTAATTGTCTTCGCACTGTGAACTGTAGTAACGATGGGTTCGCTCACCTTTTCCGACATTTCAATGTTTACTTGTAGTTGACCGTTTTTTCACTGTTTTGGATTGCAGTGGTCTTACCAATTCAAACTACCCGGAGTTGACTAAACTGTATGAGACTTACAAGAATCAAGGTAAGAAGCGTTTCCTTTCCTTGTAAAGTCAAATTTTCCTACGCCATAGTAAGATAAATTTATAATGCCACTAATTACAGGGTTTGAGATCTTGGCATTTCCATGCAACCAATTTGGCAATCAGGAGCCAGGGGATAATGAGCAAATTGTGGAGTTTGCTTGCACTCGTTTCAAAGCCGAATTCCCCATTTTTGACAAGGTATGTGGAACTCAAATCACGTGAAATAATTGTCGCGGTCTGACACTTGTCAAGGCGCATCGGAGTAACATCGTTTATAAAAATGCTGAAGAGTCACTCTTGACTTTGATATTAAATCTCGGCCGCTAACGTATTTTGAAGCAATATTGACTGCATTTTAACGTTTTACAAAAGCCAGCATGACTGTATTAGATTTTCCAGAATTGGAACAGTGAACAGTTAACTGAGATTCGTACCATGGGCTGGACTTACCAATATATTAAAACAACATTATGAAATTGCTCCTTGGAGTGATTACCTGCAGAATTGCCAGCTGAAGTTTTCATGTTAATTAAGGTTCTACTTAACAACTTGAGTCATTTACAGGTGGAGGTGAATGGCGGTAATGCTGCCCCGATCTACAAGTTCTTGACATCAAGCAAAGGTGGCCTTTTCGGAGATGGGATCAAATGGAATTTCACAAAGTTCCTCGTCGACAAGGACGGGAATGTTGTTGATCGCTATGCGCCAACTACTTCTCCTTCCAGCATCGAGGTATAAGCATGTTTATTATTCACTTTAAATCGCCTGATAATGCTTAAAAATTGAAGCACCAACAAATGATGCTTTGGAATGAAATTTACTGAACAACATACATCCTCTCATTTTGCAGAAGGATATAAAGAAACTGCTTGGCGTGTCATAAGGGATTAAGGATTGAGACTGCTCTCGTGTTGGCTAGGAAATGTTACATATTATGAATAAGTTATTGTAAGGAACTTTTATACTCCTTTTTTCTTGCTTTGTACTCGTGGAGTTTTCGGTGTTTGTCTTTGTAAAATTTGCCATTTGAAGCCGTATTGTGTGGAATAATAATCGTACTTATGTCTATTTTTTCTTATAAATATATAATTATCCTCAAATTTGTGTGTGGCGGAAAACCTTGTAAATATATATGTTAAAATATAGCCCAAATACCCTGGCTGATTTTAAAGCTCACCTGACATCTGCACGGTTGATAACTTGGGAGTATACCTGGGTGTACCGGTTGATTTGCCTAGGAAGAAGCTTCCGGTTTTCCAGTTATTTTCTAGGGGTGCAGCAGCATGAATCCCTCGCAAATCATCACTATTGTAAAATCGTGACGGCCAACTCTCAAATTTCATCCTTGCTCACTACCGATATGCACCCCGTCACGAAGACACTTGTCCAGGTACTATAGTTCCATGCCTTTTCATGGTACATTTTACTGCAGAAATTCAGAAACTACGCCGTGTCAACTTGTTCTAGATACGATGGTACGATAATGCCAATGTGCTCTCCTCCCATTCTCGCATCCAAGCTTCACAATGCTTCGGCGGATGTCTTTTTTGAAATGATGCAAGCTGAGCACGACAATATCTCTGCCACCTTCCATATGGCATCCAGAAAGTTATTTATGTATGTATTGTACTCTTTTATTTATATCAGTTCATCGTTGTCAAAAAATAAAAAACATAAAAAGAATTAGCGAGTAGCTACTTGTTGCCTACTCAATTGATTGTAAATTAGTTTCTAGCTTTTTGGATAGTCTCTAAATTCATTTCAAAGTAGCAAACAAGTGCTTATAAGATATAGAGATGTTCAATTTAGCGTCAAGTCACTGACAGAGCCAGGATTTGAAGTCAGCGGGGATGAAAATTCAACGAAGACAAACATGTAATGTTATGAGATAAACTTGACTCGGAATTTTAGCTAAAGTCGCCCAAATTTTCATTAACCCGTGGGGGCAATTCAAGCGCCCCCGCTAGAGTGCTAGCTCCTCCTAGCTCCACCACCGCGTTAAGTGTTTATCGACACACCCCTCTACAAGGTGAAAAACTCCATTTTGTTGAACCCAAAGTTTAAACATCATTGCATGATTTGCGCTTAGATTGCCGCCTCGTTGAGTCCACAATGTTTGAAATTTATTAAAACTTGGTCGTTGAGTCGACAATGTTAATTGTTAAATAGAGCTCCATGCATGATGCATTACAACAACGTGTAACAATGGCAGCCTTTTAGGGTAAGGTGTAAGCGTCAATGTCCAAGTTAATCTTACGGTGTTGTCTGACAAGCAAAAGAAGAACAATTATAAAATGATAATATGGCGTTATTGTCGAGTACTCCTTGATTTCAGTATTTTACAAAGGATTAATTAGTTTTGTTAATAGGTAATCTGTAAACGCCATTTTAAGTTCTTAAGGAGACCGGCAGTCTCAATTATCTATGGAGTATATGATAAGACGGTTTTATATATGATAATTAAGACGGTTGATTAAGTAATTTTGGAGGAGCTAAATGCGTTATTTTATTGGGGTTAACGTGTGTTTGTGTTTAGCACTTGTTTCGTGCTTATAATTTATAATTGTACCGAGCTATTCCGAGTATGGAAAGTCAAGGTAGAAACCGAGTTTGGAGCTTGAAAGTTTGATGAAGTCGGAGACTCCGAGTTGCAAGCTAAAGCCTTGTTCTGACAAGAAGAAGAAGAAGAAGAAGAAGCAAGTGGAGTAGGAGACTAGCCTAGCAAGCCAAGCAAGCGGAACCGGAGGCTAGTTAAGCAATGCAACCCAGGCGAGTAGCCATAGGTAGAGGTGGACATTGGGCTGGGCTGGTGATGATAGGTTTTAATACCGCAAGTGCACGGTTGTATTTGTAGCACTTAGGGTGTCGAATTCCACAAGGAGCAATTCGTAGAGTACCAATTGTTACGATCCTTAGGTTTAGCTAAGTCGGCGATAATTTGGGTTTGTGTAAATCTAAAGAAACTAATGCTAGCTAACAAGACGATAAAATAATTTAAGTAAAAAGTGAAACAAGTAAATGAAACGACGGTTTTAATCAATAAATGAGAGGACTAGAGCGTGAATAAGCGGGCAACAATCGTAATCAACTCTCCAATTCCGGCTACTAGACACTTCGGGAAACTAACAAGAGAAAACGTCTCTAATTCGCTCTACTCCCTCCCTTCCGGGCTCAAAATAGAACACTAGGATTCTCGACTCACCTCCCTCCCGGGTTCGTGATTCGGACCTATCCTAAACAAGGTTCTAGGACCAAAGGAAACGCGCTATCTCCCAAAATACCGAACCTATGCTAAGAAGCACTAAGTACGCGATAAATTCCTGACTCTTCCAACCCCTCTCCCAAGGGTGAAGGACAACTCGGTCTCCAAGGGCACCCGCTCTAAGTTACCCCTTCCGGGTTCAACCCAAATAGACAAAGATCGTAAGAGGGGGGTCAATCTTAGACCTAAACAATTCCCATTGGTGGACAAGGGTTTCAAATCAACCACAATTCCCAAATACAAACATAACAAATAAAATCCCCTTAGTAAGACCTTTCTAATCTCCTCTAAGTGTCTAATTAATGGAATCGAAAAATTAATTACTCATGTTATAGCCTAATCACACCATAGTAATAAAACTACTCACTTCCCATGGCAACTAAAACAACACAAATGATAAAGGTTTCAACTTGGACATTAAACATGGTATTAATTTTATCACAACAACTAAACATGCAATTAATTATAAGAAAGAAGGAGGATTAACTAATTAATCTAAGATTTAGATGATTAATGTAAAAAGGAACAACCTTTGACAAAATTAATTAGAGATTCAAACCTTGATGAACAAGCAACAACTAGAAATGACATGAACAACATAAACAAGAGAGAGATGATGATAATAATCAATCAACAAACAACAAATTCTAATTAGGAAATTGAAAGGAAGAACAATGGAAAATGAAAGAACAAGAAAAAAATTATACCAACTTAGATGCAAGAGAAAGAACTTGGACTGAAATAACATATAATAAATTACCCAAATCTTGTCTTACAACCCAAATATTACACTTAATTGTTGAAAGATTACGGATTAATTAGAGAATGATTAAATAACTTGGAAGAAAGTTTAAGTCTCAAAACTAGGGTTCTAATATGGGATGAATGTCTTGAATGAGGATTAACAAGGAGTATTTATAGTATGCCCACAAAAAGCCCAATTCGTGTAAATTAGTCCTGTGCCGGTCGACCGGCTGCCGGCCTGCCGGCTGGCAGCCTCCTTATGAGCATCAAAATAGACTAAATGTTGGCTTCTGACGGTTGGCCGCCTGCCGGGCTAGTTGCCGGTAGCGAGCCAATTCCTCAATTTGCTCTTTTTCGTCTTCAAAATTTGGCTAAGTGTCGGTAAGGTGTTCTCTGCCGGCTGGCCGGCTGCCGACAGAGAACCTTGCTTCAGCTCTTCCTCATTCTGGGCACATGGTGGAGACATTCTGCCGGTTGGCCGGATGTCGGCCTGCCGGAAGAAGTCCACTGCTGGATTTTCCACTCTTCTTCTACTCATGCGTGCTAGCATGGGTTTTTGCTTGCTCACTCGGCCTCTACTCCGTCTTGCCTTGCCGTAGGCCATGTCCCTACATGAAACAAAGGGAAATCCTAAAATCGAGGTACAATGAGTAGAAGGGACAAAATTCGAGTGATAGCGGCATGAACGCGTGCCAAAATGGGGCAAAATGCATGAGAAAAACGGAGAGGAGTGATGTAAAATTACGACTCATCAGCTGGGTGCGGGCTCGGCTGCACGCGGGCTGGAATAAACTGGCCCGCACTTTTATCCACCTCTAGCCATAGGAGGTCAGAATGCCAATAAGAAGCTAAGGAGCTCATTAGCCATGCTAGGGTGGCTAGGTGCCTGGCGGGTCGCCATGTGCTGAAGACGAGAATTGTCTTATTCGTTACTTTGTTTTAGGAAATTATTATACGTAAGAATTATTATTATTGTTTTTATCATTATCATTAGCATTACTATTACTAGTCAATACTCATGAAGCCTAATTCATCCTTTTTGTTTAGAAAATTATGAGGAACTAATCCTCCCTTTCTTGGATCGATAAATTGAAACTATCAATTAATTAAATTGCGTGATTGTTCTTTCTCTCTTTATTTTTCAACAAGTATTGGTTAGTCTCTTGCTCTTAGTTTATGATTATTGTTTTCTTTTGCTAATATGACAATTGGTAATTGTTTACCTTATTAATCTATTGCAAGTTTAGATATTAAATCCGTAATATTGTTCAATTAATCGAGACTAAAGTAGAAAACTTTACCCTAATAATTTGTATGCGTATCATTGTTGGGATTGAGTAGAGACTAAACATATATACGATTCGAATCGTTAACCGTGTGTGTTAAAAATGCTATCTTTATTGCCTCTTTTGATTATTAATGTTGTTGGATAAAATATAGACGCTTGACTAAGATTATTCAATAACTAGGGTCCTCTAATATAGCGTTTTGATGTAGTTGACTAAATTTAATAAGAGGAAGAAGGAAATTCGTATTTCCACAATAGAGTACTTGAGAGTAATTGGATTAAAGACAATGATCAATTGGTTTATTTGTTGATAGTAGATGTTTGTTGACCTAAGACCTTTAATCATTTAAATTCACTCATTTTTATATTACTGTATTTGTTTAGTAGTCTATAGCTTAATTCAATCATAACAACCACCCTATTATTACTTGTACTCTTTATTACTTACACATTAGTTACATCGTCTTCTCTGTGGAATCGACACCCGACTTACCTCTCTACTACTTCCTC
>JAGPOY010005674.1:0-10845 GCA_018983105.1 Silene uniflora
TCAATCAGCATTCGACACGATTCCTGTACACGACTTTCAAGGCTCAAAACTGATCCCATTTTTTCGAGTTTCCTCTGATGTTGTATTCTGTTCTTCATAACCTTACTGAACGAAAGCCTGTTCGAGCCCTTAGGACTCAGTTTTTGGATAGCTTGAACCCTTAGGCTCCCAAGACGCGGAGCAGTATAGCCACCATGCTTCAATGTCGGTGACCTAGGTAATACTGAAGTTGGTTTTCGAGGCGAATGACGAACTGATTGGCTATCATACTCTTCAGATTTCTGACGTTGATCCTTCTGTAACCTTCCAAAAGAGACGCGCCTTAAGCCATAATCCGTCTTTGGTTGTTCTTCCTCCTTTATTGCGACAAAGCTTTCTTTCCCTTCCCTATTGATGCCATCCAATAATGTTACCATTATCTTAGCTGCAACATATTCATGACAATAATCACATTAGTTTTTTCTTTTGTAATGATGTTGACGGGATTTGAACCCAGGTCATGAGTATAACGCCTAATGACTTTACCAACTAAGCGAGCCTGCTTTGACAAAGAATAGGGAACACTTGAATACATATGCATCTTTGAAAGAGTCTTAGCTTTCTTACCAAGTTCATCCAATGGGACCTTTTCAACATCTCCATCCTTGAACTTGTCCCTGACATGGGCATCCTCGATCGAAGACGGGTCTCCTATGCATTTCAGGAGTTCATAGAAGCAAATCAATGCCTGATTTATCATGAAATTCTTGGTATTAGTAGAATAAGTTCATACTACATCATCTAAACAGAGTTAATATCATAGGCAGAGTTTTTCCGAACCTGATGTGTGCTCCTCTCTTTCAGTTTTTCGGTTGGTAGACAGGGTACAAATTCCGGCTGCATCAATGAAAAGTCGAAAAATCCATGTTACAAAATCTACGTCGAAGTTGTGGAGCGAGGGGGGCTAGCGCTCTAGTAGGGTTTGTCGATCGCTCTAAGTCGTGACTTTAGTAATTAAACAACGAGTTAATAACAAGAAAGTACTACTCATGACCTGAGTTCAACACGCGCTAAAAATCTACCTCATGTATTGGAACAGCAGCATTAAGAGGAGGAAAGTCAAAGATATCTCTAAATGCCGTGATCTTCTTTTTTAGCTCAATGAACAAGACAGAGTTGTCGTCGTGACTTCCTCCATTCGACTTGTTCGTTACGCTCTCCATTTCCTTCCATTCTTGTTCCAAAGGTACATCCGATAGATTAGTAACCTACGAGAAAACAAGTTCATTATTCACGACAAAACTTTTATTAATAACATTATCACAGTACCTCAATGCAAAGGCTCGTTCTTATTAAGACATGGTCAAGTAATACGAGAAACAACTACAGAAACGAAAATAATGGTAATCATTCCAAGTAATATAGGGTTTTCGTCTTTATATGATCAAAATGATGACTTTTTTTCTACAAATGTCGAATTTTTGCTAAAACATAGTAATTCCTAAGATTTATGTGATTCTTTACGTTGGATGAATAGAAGTCACAGAATAGAAGAGCGTAACATAGTAAGTTTAGAGACCTTACCATCATGTATAATTCGACGAAAAAAGTGAGTAATCTGATAATAATTAACAAAACTATCTCGAACTTTTTTGAATTTTGTTAGTTTGTTGTTTGTTTGCAAGATGATCACTTGTTCTCACAAAAAAGATTTTATGTAGTCAAAGACAAAAAAAAATGGGATAAGAAAAAAAAAATTGTAGAAAAAAAGGAAGAAAAATGCTACAAGAAAATAAATGCTACCAATTTGAATGTTTTTGTACGAAATTAATAGGAAAGTGCGACATTGTCATGGTAGTATGGGACTAGTTTATTAAAAAAATAGGTTACTATGACTTGTCTATTAAGGAATTTGATGATTTGATGATTAGTGTTGATGAAACGAGTGACGAGGATATTAATCAAATTACGCGGTCAGATCATTTAAAATACATTGCACATTGTTGACAAGAGTACATGATAGTGATAAAGTAATTTAAATTATATTTCCTTCGTCCCGGTTAATTGTTATTCTTTAGTTTTGACACAAAAACCAAGAAAGATGAGCTAGGAAACCAATTACTCCCTCCTACTCAAAATAACTGTCTCATTTGGGTAAGGGTAAGAGAATTAAGGAATAAAGTTAAATAATGAAAATTATTGTTTAAGGGTAAGAAAAAGGTGAGTTAAATAATGAAAAGTAATGGGTAAGAATGGGTTGGGTTGTAAATAATGAAAAGAACAAAGGGTAGAATAGTCATAAATATGGCAAATGAGACTTTTGTGTGGTTAAACAAAATTGCCAAATGGGACATTTATTATGGGTAGAGGGAGTATAAAATGACAAGTGGACTAAATTGAGTGTGAATGATCAAATTGTTGATCAAATGTAATCCTAAAATAAAAAGGACAACAATCGATTGAAATAAACCAAAATGGAATAGGACAACAAATGACCGAAAAGGAGGGAGTATACCATTTGATAGCATAGAGTAATAAATACTTCGTGCTAGATATGGACCGAGTTTATGTTTGTGGTCAGGTCTTCAGGCCTGATATGATTTCGATCAAGGTGATCAAAATGTAAACTTGTGTCAGACATGGATGGCATTCATGTTGAATTTTTGGCCTACGAACAAAGAAGTTAGCTGGTTTGAGCTGAGCAAGTGAGTTGAAACTTAGTAGATTTATGAAGATGTCTTACATGTATCAGCTAACTTTACGACTTGGATATGCCTGATTTAGTAAAAGAAGATATCTAAAACATTTCTAATGAGATATTGCGATTCTGGCGCGTTTCTTGTTTAAGGCAGATACGTCCATCACTCCATCCTAATTAAAATTGTTGGTAGAATATATATAAAGGAGTTCTAACTAGTGTGCCAAAACCACACCATTAAACTAATCACTAGAATATTATGCCTTGAGACTAATTAAATTAACACAAAACACACCTACTAATCCACTATAATGAGTTCACACTTCACACGGTCAAATCATACACAAGTGAGAATTCTTTTAATACCTTCATATATTCTACAACTAATTTCAACTAATCTTTCACAAATTGTACTCAAATCATGATTATTAATCTTCCATTAATCCAAACCTTACTACTAAAACTCCCTCTTAATCACAACCACAACAACCAAAACAATCTAATATTCCTTTCAACAAATGCTACATATTATGCTTTCAAACATGAGCTCAAAATGTGGGCTAGTGAATCGGGTCGGGCACATAACCCAATTTTGATGGCGGGTTTAAGACCCGACCCGGATTCTAATGATGGGTTTTCTCAATTAGATAAGTTGGTGAAGAATGAGTTGCTGGATTCGGGTATCGACCCGCTTCAGATTGGATATAGTGTTGATGAGTTCGGGTTTGAAGCTCCGAAACCAGATTTTGAATTCGGGTAAGGATTGTGTGGACTTTGTTGTGATTTGTCGAGTCTAAGCTCGTACTTGATCACCTCTGGTATTACAGTGATAAAATCTAGTGTCACACAAGTGTAAATAAAGTAGTTAATTTCCGTAATAGCTAGTTTTGTTTAAGATTAAAACGGATCAGCTAACATCCTACTTAGTACTAATATCTAGACATTTTGCTTTTATCGACAAGTTTTTTCTGCTTAATATCACATTCTGCTTTTGTCCTACCTATCCTAATATAACATGTAGAGATAGATACGGAAGAAGTCTTAGCTTAGTGGTTAAAACGAAGTTATGGTGATAATAAGTCACGTGTTCGAATCCTCCTCCCCCATAAATTGTAAAAGTCTTGCGCCTCATTTGACACCAAAAAATAATGTAACATGTAGGGATGGTGATGGCGGTAATGGTGACGGAGGCAATGGAAGTGGTGGAAATGACGGTCAAGGACCGGGTAATCCAGACAGCAGCGATGGACTAACCAGTGTAGTATGGTGGTGGTATTGGCAATGGAACCGTGCAATCCGAGCCCAAAAAAGAAGGCGAACCACCCTTCATTTCACCTACAATAACCGACACCAGCTCGTAGACTTGGCCGTTCAAATGCTAGCATCAGAAATGCTGCCACCAAGAGACATGGGCAAAGCCACATTTGCAACAATACAAGCTATTGAAGATTTATTTCCCTTGCTACTCCAAATCCTGTACTTTCCAATTATGTTCCCCCTTCTTCTTTCAGAATTTCAAGAAAACGAGTCGATCTTTGCAGCCACATTGTATGGAATGTTAGGAGCATCAGTTGCAGCTGCAGTAGTATTTTCAGGGGTAGTCGTATATGGCTTGTGGCGTTGGCATGATAGCTTTCAGAACCACGACAATGACGAAGATGATACTGATCCCCTAGTTTAGGCCAATTTGTTAGTATTGAATGCTAGATTGCTAGGAGCATCTGTTACAGTTGCAGTAGTGATTTCGGGTGCAGTTGTTTATGGGTTGTGGCATTGGCATGACAGCGGCGGGAATGATACTGATCCTGTAGTCTAGGCCAGTTTGTTAGTATTGAGGCTAACCTGTTTCGAACTGAATGTATTCCTCGTTACTGATTTATCCTGAGTAATCTGATTTTGAGTGTAGAATGTGGAATCTAATTTCTCGAGCCACCGGAATAATGCCTATGTTTGATCTACTAATATTTGTTATCAGTAGTTGATCCAGTAAACTCCTGTCAGTCATTGTCATTAACCTGTCAAAGCTTAAATGTGCTGTAAGGGACTCGTTAAGGGACCTGTCTGAGTTGTGAGATGTTAAATACGAAGAGAAAATATTTTGGCTAAGCAAACCTCATTAGGGCGGGGGACTCGTTCAAGCTGCAACCACCCTACCTGAAAATCCAAATCAGAACCAGTATATGTCAACCAATCTAGATCCAGTGCAAACCTTAATCTGTTGGATCCAAAATTCTGAGATTCATATCAAATCTGCCCTAGCAATTGTCGCATTCAATCTGAATTCCTATGAATGATTTCTGATCAGTCTCAGCATTGTCTGAAGTCTGAACTCCTCCAAATTTGCCTGTTGACTGATCCGAATTCACAAAATAATGTTAGTCAATGAGCTTATATTATAATACAGTATGTCAGTTTTTCAATACACAAGTGTACTTTCAAATTAGTCAATTTGGGTCATAACGCCTTCGGCTTTTTCAGGTTTGGTGGTTTCGGGTTCTGTCAATATGTTGTCCAACAAAGTTCATGTCAGCTTTTGGTTGATTCAAGTCTATACCTGGCCTTATCAACTGAGCTAGCTAACCTCACGTGGAACGATACTTCGTTAATTTATTAACAAACGAAACTAAAATATGACAGTAAAATATTTACAAAGGTAACAGACACATTCCATCTTTCATTTGCTGATAGAAAAGACAGGTTCAATATTCAAGGACCACTGCAAAAGTTTATCATATGAAAGCTTAAACTTCACTCAAGGAATTTCAGTTCATGCTCAATAAGACTGTGTTTCGACTTTCGAATTCATGTAACAACCTTAAAATCCAATGTAATGCTGTCTTCACATCATCACATCCCTAGTTTCACTCGTCTGAATCTTTATCGTAACCACAAACCAATAACGACAATGAAGGTCTCCTCAATAACACAACTCGAGTTGCAGACTAGAAAAAGAAGTCGACAAAATTTGCTTAAAGCAGTGATTAGAAGTCACTTCTATTCTTTTTCTGAACATCATTTCAAGCTAGAACTGCCTGAAAGCCATGCGAAGGATCAAACCGAAGAAAAAGGCCTTCAGAATGGAACAGAAAACTCAGGGTAATAACTTCGAACCAAAGCATGCATATCTTTCCATTTACATTCCTTCAATGAAATTATGAAATATAACTTTTCCAAATGAAATCTCTTTTTCAACTCACAGAAATGGCGAAGGTACTAGCCACGAGAACATAACCGATGGATCAGGAAATGGCAACATTAATGACAACGGCAATGGTAATGGAAACAGCAGAGATGATGAAGGCTCAGGCTGGAACCATGAAAAGTTCAATGCAGTCGAGTGGTGGTGGTGGTGGAAGTGGCAACAAGTCCGTCATAGCCACCAAAACTACGACAACATTTTCGACTTATGGCCAGTAGATACAGCAGTACAAGTGGTCGCAAATGGTGTAAAAGAAACAATAAAACCAGCAGTACGCGCTATAGTACTAGGACCGCTAAGGCAACATATAACTATACAAGGTTTCCTACTGTTGCTGGTTTTCGGAGCATTTTTTATCTCATTCCTACAGATGTTTGCTGGACTGGCTATGGTGTCTACCGGAATTTCATTAGCCGGTGTTGCTGCTCTTATCTTAGGCCTTATATTGCGACCATGGTCGAGCCGCGACCAGAGTAAAACTGAGGATGATGAAAATGACCTTGGTGAATCCTAAGATTCAATCATATAGTACTAGATTTTAGGATTGGAAAAGTATGGGAACATTGTTTTGTAATGCAATTTTAGTTGCAAATTACAGAAATTAATTTAAGAGTACTAATTAATTCAACTTGAAAATGATCCCGACACGAGATAGGATTATTAGCTACGGAGTATCAAATAATGGTAAATCGAGTACAGTAAAAGGGGTACAGAAGGAGCATCATCGGAAAAAAAAAACGTCTGACCACCTCCAAAAAAACACAGACGACAAGGAAATTACTCACCGAGTCACTGTCATGAAAAAATGAAAATTCCGATTTAAGCCAAAATAAATTAAAATGTTGATTTAACTTATAAATGGTCCATTTATGCCACACCAACCAATCAATCATTCAACCCTTTGTATCTAATCTTCAATTGAACCAACAACCAATCAACCAACACCTTCAAACTAAACCCCCAAATCACAACCTAATTCAATTTCCCCCAACAAAAATCCCCAATTTTTTTCCCAACCTCAAGAACCCTAAAATCATGAACCAAAACTCGAACCCAAACCCAAACCCGAACTCGTACCCAAATTACTGGGGAACAACCCCAGAAGAAGAATACTACACCCAACAAGGTATCAAATGCACAAAATCATTCTACACAACACCAACAACTAACCAAACACTTTTCACTAGATCATGGGTCCCACTTTCCAACAACAACAACCCTCCACGTGGCATCATTTGTATGGTTCATGGTTATGGTAATGACATTAGTTGGACTTTTCAAGGCACCCCAATTTACCTTGCTCAAAAGGGTTTTGCCTGTTTTGCCCTTGATTTACCTGGCCATGGTAAATCTGATGGGCTTAAAGCATTTGTTCCAAATGTTGATTATGTTGTTTCTGATTGTATTTCATATTTTAATTCGATAATGGATGACAGTAATTATGTTAATTTACCGTGTTTCTTATTTGGGGAATCCATGGGTGGTGCAATATGTTTGTTGATTAGCTTGGAAATTAGTAATAAGGTTGGAAATCGATATAAAGGCGCGATTTTGATCGCGCCCATGTGTCAGATTTCTGATAATGTTAGACCCAAATGGCCAATTCCTGAGATACTTACTTTAGTTGGTAAATTTATGCCTAAATTAGCTATTGTCCCAACTCCTGATTTAGTCGATAAATCTGTTAAAGTGCCTGAAAAGAAAGCTATAGCGGTTTTGAACCCGTTAAGGTATAATGGGAAGCCGAGACTAGGGACTGTTATCGAGTTACTGAGGGTTACAGATTATTTAAGCGCGAGACTGAAGGATGTTAGTATTCCTTTTGTTGTGATGCATGGGAGCGCGGATGGGGTGACTGATCCTAATGTGAGTCGAGAATTGTATGAACAGGCGAGAAGCGAGGATAAGACGATTAAAATTTATGATGGAATGTTGCATTCTTTGCTGTTTGGTGAGACTGATGAAAATGTTGCATTGGTTAGAGGTGATATTTTGGCTTGGTTGACTGAAAGATGTAATTAAGGAAATTGTTGATTTAAGTATTTTCATTGATCTGTAAGTAATAAGAACCGATGTTGTCGTTATTGTTCTCATTGGTTTATACACGAGAATTTGTATCAGACAGGTTTTTATGTGAGACAATGAGACCGACATCTATATAAGACTGTTTCCTATAAGACTCGTTGAATTGTGTATGTGGGAGTTTGATTTATGCTGTGTTACGGCTTATAAGCATTGTCGGAAACATAGGATTTCAGTGTCTTGTGTAAACTGAAGTTCAGCAGAAGCAATAAGACTGTTTCATATAAGACTCGTTGAATTGTGTTTTTGCGAGTTTGATTTATGTTGTGTTACGGCTTTGTAAGCATTGTCTAAAACATAGGATTTCCGTTTCTTATGCAAACTGCAGTTAAGCAGAAGCAAGTTTGTTCTGTCTTCGCTAGCTCCTTCCATTGCAGTAACATATAAATGTTTCAGAAAAAATGCTGCAACATTCTACATAGAATAAAAATCATCTGATCCGTCTATTCTATTTTCGACTGGCCACTGTCCGAATATTTTATTAGAAAACACTTTGCAGAGTAATTGGTGTATTTTCTTTAACCCTTTTTATGAGTATCATCCCCAACAACCTTAGTACCTTACCAGTTGCTGGTATGTTAGCATGAGAGCCTTGCCTACTCCATATGGAAGCAAACTTCATTGATCCCATAACACAGTACATATGGGTCGACTCACTTGTTATATCATGAGCGAATAAATCATGTATTTCATGTTCAAACCTCCCCGTTGAAGCAATTTGACTTGAGCGGCTGAGCCACAATATGTTACTCTAGTAAAAAAAAAAAAGTGATGGCCTTAGTATACGCGAGTAACTTGAACTGAATGATCGAAGCTGAATTAAACTGAAATGAGCTAAAGTTAAGCCAAAAAGAACAGGACTTTACGGTATACTCGATTTACCCCTGCACTGTGAGTTCCTGCATTACTATTTCTCAATCGAAAAACATACACATCCCGTAATCAATCCGAAAACAAACATGTTTCTTAAAAGTTAAAACACAAGGTCTAGTAGGGTTTAGGCCACTCTAATAATGCACCTACTCTGTAGAGTTTAGGATAAGTTTAATCCATCAACTAATTAAATCAATGGTCCATTATGTTTTAAGCTTTTGGCAATTGAAAAATGTTGCTTTTTATCATAAAAATGTTTCCATGTTGGCATAAAACATGCACTTTGTGAAACACACTAGATGATGTTTGTCTATGTGAACTTTAATTGTTGAAATGATTGTTTGAATCTTAATCACTATAAATTGGAGATTCAACCATGGGATCTTAAGTAAAGGGATAATGGTGGGGTTGAACTTTGTCAGGAACAATTACTCAATTCTTATTGAGTATATTTTATTATATGAGAAAGAGGTCTGTATTAAACTATGTTTATCATAATTAACACATAAATTATTACTTGTATATTACTCCGTAATAAACTCTATAGAAATGTACAATTAATTTATATAGAAAATGAGAAACTGTCCCATAACGATGTTGACTTTAAGTAGTACAAGACGAATTTATTTACTTCTACCTCCATTGTTTATGGTCTACTCCCTCCACAAATCTATTTTCAGCCCATTTGCTTTATTGCGGTCTCCAAGACGGCACTTTGACCGTGTTATTCGACGTCTATATGTTACTTTTTTTTCTTGAAATTTTTTTCGTGAAAGATGTCATGAAAATAAGTGTAAATATTTTTGTTTTATAATCTAATAATTTTTATTCTCCGAGTTATTAACGGTCAAAGCTCGGAAACTTTGACCTCCCAAAAGCAAATGGGGTGAAAATAGGTTTGTGGAGGGAGTATAATTTATACATGCAAGACGGATATTGAAATCCAGTATCATTCGATAACGCTAATTTGCTATCTTCTTTCATTGTGCTTGTAATTACTAGATTGATACCAATACCATGCAAGATGCAACAATTTCTTGTATTTAAATAAGTAATCCCAAATCAATGTGGGTCAAAGTTAAAAACGAGTTTGGATACTTGGATGATGTACAAGGACCCCTCAAAGATTCTTGTAGGGAACTGTCCCAAAATAAATAAGTAGGTTCTCAAGCATCCATAATATTGGGCCTAAAATGAGTGGACCATGTTTAGCCCAAATTTCACATTTTTAGTCTTGTAGTCCTATCAAATGTCGTTAAAGCTTTTCTTGAAAAAAGAAGAGAAAGTTGGCTTTCACCAAGGCAAAGAAAGGTTGAAATAACATTGAATTGAATGCTTTTAAGGGAAGATCTATTTACCAAATATACTTGGCAAGACGGTCTTACACAAATTAATCATAAAATAACCGCTTTTATCAATTAATAGGATTGTATTTGAATCTGTTTTATAACAATATTAATATAAAACTGTCTTACACAAGACTAACTCTTTACGACATATTCCGTATATTACCCATTTTAAACTATCTAAAAGAATTTACGACATATTCCGTATACTACCCATTTTAAACTTATTATTATGTCACTTGCCACAACCAATAAACGGATCTCAAACCAAACACCCGCCTCTCTACTAAACACCTCGTAGAATCGAGTCACCACCCAGCCGGCAGCCACCCACCCCTTCACAACTACCATATTTGGATGGCACGCTTCCACCCTAAAACACTACTCTCTCCGCCCGCTCACTCTAGTTCATTACATTTAAGTTTTGACCAATTTTTTTCTCGGGAATCTAGTTAAATGTAGTGAATTGGACTAAACCGATGAGCAGTGTTCCTCAACCTAAACACTTTTTTCTAAGAAAAAGAAGAAACATTAGGCCAGCCATCACGTGAGCCCATATGGCCCACATTTTGTCGCTACCAAATATGCCAATGCTCAATGCTCAATGCTCAATGCTCAATGCTCTTTCTCATAACTTGTTTTACCTCGAATTCTTAAGTGTTAACAAG
>JAGPOY010005675.1:0-10844 GCA_018983105.1 Silene uniflora
TCCATAAGAGGGTCTCCGAATCTTCCTTGACGAGTATCAATTTCTTCTGAGGTGATTGATTGTAGCCATGAATAGGACAATATTTGTATAACCATATAACGATCTATAACAATGCTGATCTTCCGCTTCTTCTGACTTATTAGAGAACTGAAAACGAACACGAAAACGAAAGCTCTCAATCTGGGAGAAGGACACCACCGATAGACGGGGACAAATCTCTCAGAAAGAGAGACGAAACAACGAAAACGGAAATAAAACAAAAACATAAAGGGAACAAAGCAGAAGACAGAAAAAAACGAAGACCACCGCCTCCCTACCAACCCACATCACCGCCAGATCCAAGCACCACCCTGCCAAACCACCTCAGCAAACCCATCTGAAAAAGAGAGGAGGCGGGTCGCCGGAGAAAGGTCTTGAGAGACCCCATCCCCGGCGACATGGCAGGGGGTAGATGGGTGGCGATGGTAGGTAGGAGGAGAACGGCGGAGCAAAAGGGGAAGAGTTAGGGTTTTGTCTTTTTTAGAGAGAGAAGGGATGACTTTTAGAGAGAGGAAGTAGCGATTGGTTCTTAGGTTTGATATTTTTTAATTAAGGGTAGAGAAATGAAAAGTTTGGGGTAAAATGTATTAAAATGAGTAAAATTTGTACTTTGAAAATAAATTACGTAAACCCACTGTTATTTGGTCGGTTTTAATCGCCGGTTTTAATCGAGACTACTTGGAAAAAAAACTTGGGCATAGAAATATGATCCTGGGCCAAACAATGCAGTTAAATGGGCTCTTGTTCGCCGAAATACTGACAATGAAAACCTAAAAAAGCCGCAGACCTTCCTCCTCTTCTTCATACCTATAAATTCATACATTAATCTCTTCAATCCGTCATCAATCACTCCAAACCCTAATTTACTAATCTTCATCTTCTTTCTCTTTTTTCCCCAATTTTTGTTCTGGTGTTTTTATTTTTCTGCAGTTCTTATTATAAATCCTGAGAAAGTGATGATATTTGTTTGTCGCCCCAGTCTTATTAACATCTAATGGTTGTTATATGCTGATTGACCCTTAATTATCTGATTCTCACCTTTCTATTTAATCTTTTTAATATTTTTTTGAAAATAATTAGGAAAGAGATATGATGATAAACAATATCCATAAATCATCTCTGAATTCCATGATGAATTCTTATTTACATGCACTACCATCTGATCTCTTTTGCTCTTTTTTTTCACAAATTTTAATTTTTTAATTGTATATAATTCTGCAATCAATGATGCAAAAAATCCCAAATAATCATGAGTTTATTCAGTGATTAAACAAAATTGATCACCATCTTTCGACTGAGATTGCTTATTTTAAAATCGTAAATTATTACTCCAATTATTATCAGTTGGTCTTCCTTAAGACGGTTATAACTTTTTTCAAGGTTAAACGAGGCAAACGTTATCTATCTTTTTGCCACGTTTTACCTTTAAAAAGGATATCTCCGTCTTAAACAAGAATTTGGTGTACGATATACGACGACGGTTTAATGTATTGCCTGAAGGTATCTGGTGCCTAGAATTAAATCAAAGAGTAGCTGGGCACTTCGTATGCAGGGCAGAAAATAAATTTACAGATCTTGCGACACAGTTTGCTTTAAATTTTATAAGCTTTCTGTTACTTATATCTCTGTTTACAATTATTGTTATATATTTGTCTTAAATAAGAATTTGTGATATGGATAGGGTCTGGAGTTTGGCTCTAAGGCGAAAATTAAAGAGTGCCTTAGAGATGAATGCAGAACCCTAAATCAAATAATAATCCAGCTTTGTAATTATTTTCTGCTATTTGTTTCTCATTTTGCGGATTTTATTGGTTGGATATATATACATTTAAATCATTTTCTTTTTATAAAAATTTGTGAACAGTTTGATTGATTAATTGACCGTGTAATTTGGATTGAAATTGTTTAAATTATCCGTCACAGAATAAAAAGTTAATTAAATTGTGATTTTTATTCTCGACGGTGAATTGGGTGACTTGACCAAGAATTTGTGATTGAACATTGACAAATGGTAATGAGACTAGTAATTGAACAAGAATTTGTCAAACATGATTCTTAGTGGATGTCAGTGAATAATGATAACGAGACGAGACAGCTCCTAAGCTACTCTAGTTCAAGCATGGCTAGTGGGAGGTTAATCCTGGTTCGACTTGAAAAGCTCGCGAGTGGCTTGATATTATTGTGATAAAATGAGATATTGCCCCAGCTTAATGTCATTGTATTGCTTATATCGAGGGGCTCATTGATTTGCCAAACGATAACTTTCGAGTTTTGTAATTGAAAATAGCAAACATTAACTTTTGAGTTTTGTAATTGAAAATACCGGAAAAAACCAAAAATTTTACTAATCAGCCGAGCTTGCGTTATACGGACTAGCCGACAGGCTAGATAAGCACAATTTTTCCAACCACGAGTTTTGCTTCATTGGCACAAGCTGAGCAAGGCGAAACTCGAGCTCAGCACGAGTCGTCGTCAGTTATCACTCCCTACTCGCATAGTAACTAAACGATTTTCCTGTAATGAATTAAATGACCCGTCTTCAATCCACCCTTATCTTCCTCCACAAATTCTCATTTGTGACGGACACTATCCGTCACAAACTTGTGACGAATACCATATTCTCTCACAAAATACCCATCAAGGGTAAGTGGAGAAGCACATGGGGGGTGGCCCACCTTGTCCCCTCTACCCATTTCCTCTCACAAAATACCCGTCGCAAGATCCGACCCGTCGCAAGCTCCGACCCGTCGCAAGCAAGACCTACTAATCTTCCTCTCCTCTCTCATCTTTCTTATGTTTAGTACGAGTAAATTGTTTTTCTGTCGCACACGGTAAAACCGTCTTAATATTAGATGTCTTATTTTATAACTAAGGTGAGAAAAATGATGATCTTTGTTTGTCGCCCCAGTCTAACCAACATCTTATTGATGTTATATGGTGATTGACCCTTTATTTATCTGATTCTTGCCTTTTTATTTTGTCAAAATTCTTACTTGTAATGGTCACAAGCGAGATTTGCTGTTTTACTTATTTTTCTTAATAATTTATGTTTTGTTTTTATTTTCTTCAAAGAAATTAGCCAAGAGATATGATGAAAAACAATATCCATAAATCATTTCTGAATTCCATGATGAATTCTTATTAACATGCACTACCATCTGATCTCTCTTGCTATTTTTTATTTCTCAAATTTTAATTATTTGATCGTTATTATAAGATTGTCTTATACTCCGTAGAAGAGTAACCGTAATTTATGCAATCAATGATGCAAAAAATCCCAAATAATCATGACTTTATTCAGTGATTAAACAAATTTAATCACCATCTTTCGACTGAGATTGCTTATTAAAAAAATGTAATTTATTCCAACTATTAGAATTAAACAAGAATTTGTCGTACCGTATAGTTACGAGCCATGGTCTTATGTATTGCCTGAAGGTATCTGGTGCCTAGAATTAAATCAAAAGTGTAGCTGGGCACTTCGTATGCAGGGCAGAAAATAAATTTACAGATCTTGCGACACAGTTTGCTTTAAATTTTATAAGCTTTCTGTTACTTATGTCTCTGTTTACAACTATTATTATTGACTTGATGTGATCGACTTGTTTGCGAGGTCTAGATTTGAGACATCACAAGCCTTTATGAAAAAAAAAAAGAAACTCCCAAAAATTGTTATAAATTTTGCTTCTTTCGGCTTAATTTCAACTTCCATTCGGCTTATTTAGTTCGGCTCCTCTTATATCCACCCCCGCTACCAATTTCCTTAGCATTTGATTGTCCATTTTGTCACCTTTGTTCGAGTCTTTCTTCTACTAAGCAATTAAATAGAGAAGTTTCACCGTCATGACTGAATTTTAAATTGAATAGGATGAAGTTTTATTAAACTTGTCCATGTCGGCTTAATCTAATTTGAAAACCGATAAAACTAGTACAAAACATATTCTTTTTTTCGTTTTAAACTTAACGTTTGCTTATTTTTGTTAATTAAAGTTTTTAGCTTAACAACTTGTAGTTTTAGCTTAAAAAATTAGTGGTCGTAACTTGTATGTCAAATTCATGGCCTTGAAATAAATATTTGTGAGGGTTTACCTGCAAAGTGTGTCCGTGTTTAGAGTCGGTGGTGGAGGTAGGCGAGGCCAGTTTATAATTCGAGAATGGAGGTGAATTATGCCCGACAACTGGGTGAATGTTGTATGAAACTACGGGAGTAGGCGGAAGGAGTAACCATCAAGGTTACAAGAGGTGGATGAAGTTTAACTTTCTTTCAAATCGGGCCGGTCTTACTGCTGAAGTATACTCTCTTAGAGAGCATTTGTTGTTGTTGATAAAATTGCACTTAAATAAGTTGGGCTTTCGTAACTAATAACGATCCCATCCCAATTCAAAAGTCCATTAAATCTAGTGTTCATTTTTCCTTTTACAAGCCCACTCCAAACTATTTGGAACGTTTAAAGCATTGATTTTTTGGACTTAATTTCAGCGCGTTCAATTCTATTCGGCTTCATTCTGTTTAGTTTAATTTTGCTCTTTCTTTCTTTTATAAATTAATTCTTAATTTAGTTCAGGCTGTTTTCAGACTCTTTTAGTCCAAAAGAATTGGGTCTAAGTGAGTGATTTAAAATGTAATAGAATGAATTATTCCAATGTTTTGTTATGAAGTTGACCATTTAAATTCTTGTTTCAAGGATGCAATTGATGTTCTATTATCTATATCATTTCTCTCTCTAAGTTTCTAGAGAGAGCTTTTCTCTCAACGTTTGACAGCCTTCACAATCTGTTCATCACAAAAAAACAAACCTAACCCTAAATTGATTTCCCTAAATCAATTAATCATATCAATTCTTTCTATAATACCTCTTTAATCAGTGTCTTTTCTTCTCAAGATCCCTCGTTCCTTGCATTATTCTGACAATCGTTTCGTTTCCCTAGCCATCTTTGTCCAATAGTTTCAGCCGCCCAATCGAGGGTTTGGGTCTCTGCATCTGCTAGTGCCTTAATTGGGGCTTTAAGAACCCTAACTACCTAGTCTATTGTCAGGAGGGTATCTGTTTTATTCCTTTCGTCTATATCCTGCATTAATATCCCTAATGATTGTTTTTGGGGTGCATTAATTGGGGATTAATGCGGTTTTCTGGGCTCGAGATATTTGCCCTTTTCTGGGTTTACCCGGATTGGGGAAAACGTTTGCGATTCTCTAGTTGAAGCGTGCTCTTGTAGTTAATCAGCTAGTATTTATTTGTGACGATGGGGAAGTTTAATCCATCCAAATTCCTACAATCAAATCCTTTCAAAAACTGCCCTATACATTCAAAAACTCATATCAAAAAAATCTATTCTTCTCCACAGAACAACTCTCCACTCTTTCCTGTTTCCCAATTTGTTCCATCATCCATGGATTTTGAGGGTCTGAACAATGAGGGGAATGGAGATAACCGCGATGCCCGCCATTATCAGGATGGAGATGGAAATCGTGGGGATGTCCATCAGATCTTTCACAATCATCAAAACCATCACTACCCTTATCCTAATGCTGAGTTCAACCCTAGGAACCCTCTACATGCCAATCTTTGGAGGTACCCAAGAGCAGGAGGGGTTATCAATGTTGATCCTGCTGAGCTTGGTAGGTCGAGAGAGTTCTGGGGGAACTGTTGTCTGGGTTTTCTTGTGGATTACAGGTTGTTTGAACCGGAGCAGGTTGATGATATGATCAGCAGGAAGTGGAGCACGAATGGGAGAATTAAGGTCTTCAAGATGGGTGAAATTTACGTCTTCCACTGTGAGGAGGTATCTGATCTCCAGGGGCTCTTAGCTAGAACTATGGTGTCCTTTGATGGGGCAGTTATGGTCTTCGCCAGATGGTTCCCTGACTCTGTCCCTCGAACGGTCAGGTTTCCACACGCTGAGGTATGGGTTCGAGTCTGTGGTTTACCCTTTGAATATTTGAATATGCATGTTGCCCATGTAGCGGGTAAAATGCTCAGTCATCATTATGAGGTGGAGCCTTTCGAGTTCATTCCTAGACATGATTATTTAAGATTACGTGTATGCATTAACCTGGATGAACCTCTCATGCCTGGTTTTTTCCTGGCAATGGATGGAGGCCATTTATTATGGGTGCAATTTAAGTATGAGGAGGTGTTCAAATACTGTATAAGATGTGGGAAAATTGGGCACAACAGGGGGCAGTGTAGGGAGAGGCTAATGACCACAGCCTCGAACATCACTGCTATGATGGATAGGGTTGTGGAGAGGGGTTTTGTGGTGTTTCAAACTAATAGTAATCATACTATGTTTAATCTGGACCTGCGAGCTACTCCCTCTACTACTAGTTACATTACATCCAGGGTTGCTCTTGGAAACCGAAGGAGGGCAACTGAGGAGCACAGGAATAGGGAGAGGGAGAGGATGGTCATTTTTGACCTCGGCCTGACACCAGGAGGTAGAGTGGTGCCTGGAATGGCTTTTGCTGTCAACTCACAACCTTTTGATGGTCCTGTCTTATTCCAAGTGGGTCCTGGTGCTATTCATCTTGGGGAGGGTGGTGAACGGGTCAATAACAATCAGAATAATGCTAATGTTGCGGGTGGAGGGGGCAGAGCTAACCAAGGGAACTATGTTGATGCACATATGGAGGAAGCCAATGAGGGGAATAGAGTCTTTGTGAATCTACCTGGTGGGGGCTTAGGGATGGGTGTAGCTGCAAATGAGGGACAAAGGAACCAGGATGGAGCTGGAAACCAAAATGATGAGGAAGAGGAGTTCCATAGTGCTGGAGAGGAGCTGGAAGATCCAATGATGGCTAATGAGGGGCCTCAAGTCCAAATCAATATACCACCTGGGGACCCTTATCTTCTTGTAGGGGAAGATGGAATAATTGGAGCTAATCTTGATCGTGATAGAAGAATCCAGGATGGTATCCTGAATAGAGTGGGTAGTGATCAGGAATGGGCAAGGATGGATGATGACTTTCGAGGGTACAACCAGACTTTTGATCCCCCACCTACTGGTGTCCCAATTGTGTACCACTTTGATGAATATATGAACCCTTTAGGTGGGGTCATAGGGGCTGCTGCTGCTATGGATGAGGAGAGGAGCCCTAGCCTGGTGGTTATAAGCTCTGATTCTGAGCATGAAGCTGAAGATGAAGCATATTCTATGGATTCTATCTCCTACTCAGCTGAGTGGCTGCTTAATCCTGATGCATTGGGGTCTGATTCTGAGGACTCTTATGCAAATGCTATTAATCTCATTACGCCAGAAATCTCTGAAGAGGACAATGCTAATAATCTGGTTACTCCAGAAATTGTTGAGGAGGTGAACACTGAGTTGCAGTTAAATGTGGGAGCTTCTAGTATTCCTGGCACAGGGGCTGAATGGCTGAGAGCTTCTGGCTTATTAGATGAAGTGAATCTGGAGAACCCACCAGATGCTGTGATAAGGAAAGATCTGGAATTGCAAATTGGGACAGCTGCTGTTATGGCTTCCATGGAGGAAGTCTTCCAGAAACAAGGGGTTAGGCAGGAAGGGTCTGATTCAGTGGAAGAGATAGCTGTGATCTCGAGGGATGGGGAAGTAACAAAGAAGGAGGAAAAGGCTGCTGCTGGGTTGAATGAAATGGCCTCTGAGAGTCAGAGACAGGGGAATATCTCAAGCAATTCCAAGGGTAAGGAGAAGAAGGTTGAGTCGTTTTATTTTCCAAGCTTTGGGATATCTGCAAGAATTATAGCTGAGATGGATGAAGGCAGGCGAGTGCCCAGCTTGTCTGATAGTCTCTTTGGGACGGCTGATTGTTACAAAATGGCGAGCTTTTCTGAGGAGACTATGGGTGTTATTGCTGCTTCAAAGAAGAGGAAATGTTGTACCATGATTGAAGAAGGGATAGAATAGATGAGGAAGAAGTGAATTCAGTGGGGAAAGCTAAGGCTTATCTCATTCACTTAGCAAAGAAGAGTTGCAGAGACTATGTGGGAACAAGTGTGACTAAATCTATGAATTCTCCAAGCCATGTGAACACAGGAAGCTTATTCCGTGTAGCTGTGACTGACGTGGATATGGAAGACAGCTCTGACTCTTCCCAGGCGAGTAATGATGAGTTCTTGGATGATGGCTTTGCGGGGGTTGGCCCTTCTCAACCCCCTCAAGGGCCATGATTGGTTTAACTTGGAATTGTAGGGGTTTAAATAACACGCTCGCCCCTACGATTCCTAAGCTAAGAGCGTTGCTTAGTAATAAGTTTTATGATTTTGTTTTTCTTATTGAGACTAAGTGTAATGTGTCTAGTGTTAGCCATTTGTTCCGTCATTTTGGTTTTTCGAATTTTGTAGGCATTGATGCCAATGGTAGCTCGGGAGGGCTTTGGGTAGGATGGCGTAGTGAGTCTAGAATGAGCCATGTTGTTTCTTGTAATAATTTTATCATCCTACTTGTGGAACAATGTAAGGGTCTTTTGTGGTATCTTGTTCTTTTTTATGGTGCTCCAGTTTCATGCATGAGGCGGTCCGTTTTGGAGGATCTTGAGGGACATCTTCAAACTCTAGCCTTCCCCTTCTTGATCATAGGGGATTTCAATCAAGTGGAGTTTGTTAGTGATAAACTAAGCCAAAGTACAAGATCGATTGAGGGAGCTTATGACTTCAATTCTTGGAAGATTAGTAATGAGTTAATGGATATTCCTTTCAAGGGCCCTCGTTATACTTGGTGTAACAATAGAAAGGGAACACAACGAGTCTATGAGCGCATTGATCGTGCACTAGGCTCTAAGGATTGGTTTGGTCTCTTTCCTCACACCAGTATCAAGCACTTTCCAATTCAACTCTCTGACCATGCGCCTATTGAGGTGGATACGGTCTTAACTAGGAACTCTTCAAAGAAACCTTATAAGATTGATGCATGGGTTTTGAATCATGAAGAATGTATCAAGATGATCCAAGTGGTATGGACCTATCCAGTGATAGGACGCCCATCCTTCCAAGTGGTAAGAAAATTGTCTAGGGTTAGACAGCATGTAAAAAAATGGGCGTTGGATAAAAGAGAAGAATGGAATGGAAATTAGGAAAACTTTGATAAGGAGTTGGAACGAGGGATGGACATGGCGATTGGAGGAGAAGGCGATGAGTATTATACGAAAACTAATGAGGAGTTGAAGGAGTTTTGTAAAGCCGCAGCAATCTTCTGGAGACAAAGAGCAAAGATAAAGTGGATGGTGGAGGGGGATACATGCACTAAATATTTTTTCAACTGGGTCAAGGGACGTGCAGGTAGAAATTTCATTCTTGGATTGCGAGATGAGCAGGGGACCTGGTTCTTTGAGAACGAGAATATCAAATCCATTTTTCAGAGCTCGTTTGTTAAGCTTTATAACCCCACATCAGAGGTGCCACAGGAGGAAGTTTTTGCCGCTACAGATGAGTTACTAAGAGACTATGGGAATAGTATTAGTGAAGATGAGGCGGACTTTCTATCTCGACCCTTTACTGCAAAGGAAGTGAGAACTGCTGTCTTCCAGATGGGAGCCATGAAGTCGCCGGGTCCCGATGGCATTCCGGCTATTTTCTACCAAAAATGCTGGTTTTTTGTCAAAAAGGATGTGATGAAGGCGATCCTCTCAGTTCTTAATTCGGGCATGATTTTGAAAGAAATGAATCGAACCTTTATTACTTTGGTGCCAAAATGTGATAATCCGGAGGGTGTGGGTGATTATAGACCTATAAGTCTATGCAATGTTATCATGCGTATCATATCGAAATGTATCACTAATCGCCTGGCTAAGATTATGCCTTCTATGGTTGGTGAGTTTCAGAACGCCTTCATCCCAGGAAGAATGATTTCTGATAACATTCTTCTTGCCAATGAAGCGATCCACCGTATAAACAACCATAAAAAGGGTAAGCATGGAAGGTTTGCTTTCAAGGCGGATATGAGCAAGGCCTATGATCGTGTAAGATGGGATTTCTTGAAAGCGGTCCTCTACAAGGCTGGGTTCCCTGAAAAGTTTGTGACCATTGTTATGAGTTGTGTGACTACGGTTTCCTACCAGGTCCTTTTTAATGGTACCCCTATGGAACCTTTTACCCCGAAATGTGGTCTGCGTCAAGGGGACCCCCTCTCCCCGTTCCTTTTCGTCTTATGTATGGAAGCTCTCTCGTTTAGTATTATTCAGGCCCAGGAACGGGGTCGTATCAGTGGTATTTCTCTGGCTAGGGGAATTCAGCCCCTTACGCACCTTTTCTTTGCGGACGATGCGGTCTTCTTCCTTCATGATAAAGGAGAGTCAGTGAAAGAGCTAAGAAGTATACTGGAAAACTACTGCAGAGCGTCTGGGCAACTCCTTAATGAAGAAAAGTCAGGTATCTTATTCAGTCCAAATACTAAGTTGAGAAAGGCCCGTATATGCTTGAGGACCCTCAAGATTAAAGGAAACAAGGGAATCGGAAAGTACCTGGGTCTTCCTACCGACCTCCAAGGCTCCAAACGGGAGGTTTTCAAAGGTCTAATTGAGCTCGTTATGAAAAGAATTTCTTCTTGGAATGGGATATTTTTATCACCAGCTGGACGGCTGACTCTAATTTCATCGGTCCTATCAAACCTCTCAATTTTCTACCTATCGGTATTCAAAATACCGGTAAGTGTGACAAATAAGATTAATTCTCTCTTGTCACATTTTTGGTGGGCGGGATGTAAATTAGATAAAACTATCCACTGGTGTAGCCAAAGGTTCCTAGGCCTGCCAAAAGGAGCGGGGGGTCTGGGGATGAGAAATGTGGAGTCTCTTAACCAGGCTATGCTTTCCAAACATGCTTGGAACA
>JAGPOY010005676.1:0-10844 GCA_018983105.1 Silene uniflora
AGTAGCTTGTGTTGTCAACTCCACAATCAAAACATACTCTCATAATTAATGGTAAAATAAATTTAGAAAATTGAATGAAAAACCTTTTAAAATTCCACAATTTACTTTTTAAACCATCATGAAATAATTAATCTTTTCAATTATGTCATTTGCGTTTTCAATTCATTTTTTTTTCTCAATTCCCACTATTTGTCTTCCTTAATGCTTTTTTATATCATTTATATTACTACTTTCTTTAGGTGGTGGTTGATAGTGTTTAACCATCAATTTTTTATCAAATATATAATGTTGTGTAATTGTATGTGATATTATACTTTTTTTTTTATCAATCTACTTAAATTAATATTTTTTCTATTCATATGTTTAATCATCTCTAACATGTTTTTTTTTATTCTTTTAATTATCTCCGTATGTTTTTTTTGTTTATATGTTATTTGAAATAAATTATTTTATAGTCTTTATTACTGATTTTGTTTGTACACAGGATGGTTGACTCAAGTTTATCAACATTTTGACGAAATTCTTGTATTAATAATAAGGAACATAAGAGCAAGTGCAATGGAAGAACTTCATAAAAAGTTCTTCCTTTGCCATGTCATATTTTGACAATCTCAACAATTAACATTTTTTTACCACAATGGAAAAACTTTAAATAAAGTTCTTCCATAATCCACATTTAATTATTTAATGTAATCGATTGGTTAATTATACAATGGGGCTCGCAATTTTTTCTTGTTTTTTGAAAGAACTTGGTTCTTGTTTTCAAACCAAGTTTGTCGATTTAAGAAGAAACTTTATTTTGCAATGGGACAAACTTTATTTTAAAGGTTCTTATTTACAAACCCAATACAAGAACTTCCCATTGCAATTGCTCTAAGAAAGCTTATGAACATTTTGGATTTCGATTGTGTGAATATATTTTTTAGATTTATTTTACAAACTAAGCACTTGAAATGAAAGCTCAATTCATATTTTATCGAATAGAGATTATTTGAATCATTTCTAATATTTTTATATCCACATATTAAAAATGTTTTTTTTAGATGCAAATAATATTTGAAGCATGCACAAGGTGATATAGCTCCAAAGATATTTCGATTAGAATGTTGATGGAGAGGATAGAAAAAAAAAATCTAGAGATGGCTATATTAAAGTATTGAGTTCTTAGCTTAACCTTGTAGGATGTCACTGAGGTTTTTCCACATGAGGTTTAGATTTGATATGCGATAAACACATCTTTAAACTCTTAAATAACAGTGCTAATTGACATTGTTTTAATTCATTAATCTATAAATAAATATATACAATATAATTTAAAGGTACCTAAAATGACAAATTTTAACGCAACATGACAAATCTATCTATACAATAATATAAAAAGAGAAAACCAAACACTTCCCTATGTCTCCTAACAAAAGTCACATTGAATTGTCATGTGTCACATGCATATAGTTAAAGAAAATAAATATAAAATTTAAATTGTACAATAAGATGTAAATGTTAGTAATAAACTTTTTAGCTTCATATCGTCTTTATAGCTATTAATAATTAATTCACTCTACTAATTTAACATCTAATTATTTTTCTTAAATGATTTTTTTTTTTTGGCTTTCCTCTCCTCATTTATACTACATATAATAATAATAATCTTTTGCTTTATCACAATATTTCGATTTCCTTACCACAAAACACATTTTAGATTTTATTTTGTAAAATTTTCATATTTAAGCTTCAACACCCAATTCAATATTATTATGGTTCACCTAAAAACTTAATTGAATTAATCATTTAAAGTTAGTTTTTATTGTATTTGACTTTATAATAACTTTATGTAGCCAAAATGTATTCTATGAAACGTCTATGTAACATATTGTACATACGTAAATATTTGTTACTTGTGTCATTCATACGATGCATAATTAATTTTGCTCATTTTACCAATAATTGTTGGAAATTCTAAAGTTATACTCTTTTATTTTACTCTCTTTCTATTTTCCATAAATCTAATCGTGCAATGTACTCGGAAATAATTTGTTACACAAATATTTGATTTTTTACTTATTTGATGTTGTAGGATATTCTACATATTTTTGAAATATAACAGAGAAATTTAAATAATATAAAATCCCTTGAAATTGAGGGAAATAAAATTGTTGTAATATACGAGAAGTATATCCGTTGTTAGGTACTTAAAATTTATTACGTACTTGCAACACCTACACAATAATTTTAGAATTTCACCTTGATCAACTTTTTATTGGTTAAATATGCAACTATTTGCACTTTGAAGTTGTCATGCGGGACTCTAAAACCACATCCATAATTAGAGGTCTAAAAACTATAATTCAATCAATCAATCAATAAAGAGAAATTAAACAAACACTTAAATATTTGTTGGTTAAGAAACCAATCATATTTTCCATAATCTTTAAGCCGATTAAAACAATAAATTATTAACGCTCCCGTGATTTCCACGGGCTCCAAAACTAGTTGGTGTTTAGTAAGCTTAGGCCAAGGTATACCGCAATATGGATTTGTATGTAATAGTCATTATGGAGACTTGTATTACTAAAAGGAGAGCCTAATATATAATTCTTGGGGAGTAACGGGATGAGGTGAATCTTTGTTTTCTATAGTTATTGAAAGTAAATGTAATCAACTAAGGAGAAATCATTGAACGGGTGGATCTATCGGTGGCAAGCAGGAATGAGAAGCATGATGAGAAGGATTGTTGATAAAGAATGAGCGAAAATTTAATGATGTAGGCTAGTGGGATTTGATTTTTTTTTTTGGGAAGTAACTGGAAAGAACCGAAATGATTACGGTGCTAGGTAGTGGGAGCAATAAGTTGTTTTAAAAGATTGGTAATGTCAAGTGTAGTGGGAAGAGAAGGATGATGGTAAACCGAGTGAACGTTTACAAAAGCTAGGGGACACGGGAATAGGAAATCATGAGGATGTAAGTAACTATCATGAGTTTTGAGGAATAAGGGAGTAAGAAGCTGGAAGAGTATTTGCACAGTATGAGACAAATTTGAATGAATGTTGAGGTAAATTTTGGTGATAAGTTTGATGTTCGATATACGGGAGGGTAACCGAGGATAGGAAAGGAAATATATGGCTAGAGGTGATTGGAAAAGAGTGGTGATGCGAAAGATGATGGTGTCATGGCGTTGCAACTAGTGGAAGGATGATGTTGTGAAATAGGAAAGTTCGTCATTCTAAGGAGGTCGATTTTATGGAGAGCGCATCGTTACGGGTACGAGGAAGTATAAGATATGGATATATGAGACATTGGCTAGTACTTGAGCATTGAGATTAAGGTACTTTGGTTGGTTGGTTGTAAATGTGTGAATAGGAGGAATAAGATGCGAAGGGTGTATGAGTTTAACCTCTCGTGCAGGATATATGTTATCAGGTGATAGATTATGTGATCAGGATTGACTTGTCAGATTTAAATATGAGTTTTTGATATGTGAAAGTGATTGTGTGAGGTTCTGACCTCATGAGTAATGGTATGGTACGACATACATAAAGCTGCTATATGTTTAATTCGTGTAATATGATGTATTTTGGTGGTCCAATAAGACGATATCGAAAAAGGATATTGGGTAGTTGAATGGGTCGTGAGGTTACCGTTGAGTCGAGACTCTGTTCTTTGGCAATATGGTTGTTGTGTTCCGGGTTGCGATCCGGCACGGTACTCCGTGTTACGATGCGGGTACTTTCGCGCTGCGGTGCGGCTGTTGGTGACAGTGTTGTGATGCCGAATGTGGTTGTTGTGTCCCGGGTTGCGATGCGGGTACTTTCGCGCTGCGGTGCGTCTATTGGTGACGGTGTTGCGATGCCGTCATCGGTTGTGGCATAATAGGTGGGGTACTTATTGGATGAACTTTTGAAAGATTATGTCAGTCTAGTATGGGCATATAGATTGTTGTTTTGTTTACTGTTGTTTTCTTTAATTTTTACTTGTGGGTGATACTAGAGTATACTATGGAAGAGAGTCGTACATGTGGTCGGCGTTGTCATAGTTAGAGGGATACCTTGTTGAAGAAACATAGTGGTGGAAGGTGATTGAAAACACTTTCGATCTTATGTTAGACGAGACTTTTGTTGACATAGTGGTGACAAGTAATTAGCAAGATATGTGTGTACTGAACTGGAAGTTGGAGTTGGTTCATAATCTTTTATCGGAGCATGAGGTAAGTATGGAGTGTTTAAGAAATAGTATCATGTTAGTTATTGACGAGTTTGGCGAGTGAATAAAACGAAAGTTTGAGGACCTAGTAGGTGTGTAATAATTTAAGGATCGTGAGTGATGTTGTGGGGATAGGTGCGTGAATAAGGAAGAATGGGATTGTGTGGTAGTGTTGAGGATTTAAGTTGGTGGTTATGTTGAAGATTTTCGGGTAAAGATTAGATGGTGTGCAAAATGATTATGGGTGTGACGACTGTTGGGGAGAGAGAGAGAGAGAGAGAGTCTTGGAATTAGAAGTGATTATCGGTGTTGAGGTTATAGCCGGCTATCAGTGACATAAGATGGTGATAAGGAACAAATAAGGATCTGGTACTAGTTAGGTTACGAGGACGTAACAGTTGTCTTAAGAGGGGTAGGATGCCGCATTACGGTGATAGAAGCTTTGAATTTTAATTATAGAACGAAGGATGGACCGTGGTTTATGTTTTTAAAGGTATGGGTTGTACTCCTGGAGTTATGTGTTTGAAATGAATGGATATAGAGTAATGTTATAGGTATGTATGATTGCAGTAATGTTAACTGACTTGGGTAGTGACGAATATGAGTGTGAGCAAACTTCGAGGACGAAGTTCATTTTAAGGGTGGTAGAATGTAACATTTCCTGATGGTAATTAGAGAGTAGCTGATGGAGATGTATGAGTTGTGTATTGTTAATAAAAGAACGGTAGCAAAGCGGTGAACTATATGTCGTGATAATTATAGTACTTTAGAGTTGAGGTTGAATTGGTTGGATTAGGTGCATTATGATTGTTGTGATCTACGTTGTTGAGGGTGTTTATGTTATATAGGTACGGGTTTGAACTTAAGGGACAAAGTTCATTATTAAGTAGCGAAGACTGTAATACCCCGTTCCTGCTAAGTGTTTACTCGGCCGAATTGTGCCTACTCGGCCGAGTAGACTTTGTGACCAGTTTGGTAGTGTGTTTGCCGAGTGTGTACTCGACCGAGTATAGAACACCTGGACCGAGTATCGAGTACTCGGCCGAGTAACATTGTAGCTCGGCCGAGTCAATTGTCGGGGAAGGCAGATCCGGTTTGGAGTGATTGGGTGATTAATTTATATAAAAGGATGAACGTCACTTTCATATCTCAGTTTACGGTTTTAAAACATTTCACAAAACCCTAATCACCTTCTAATCATCTCTAAGCAAGTTCATCTCGGATCCGTATCATCTCATCTTCCCCCATCGTCGTAAGTATTTATGTCTCTGATGCGTGTCGTTCTACACCAAAAATAAACCTAAGTCAACTAACTGGGTAGTCAGTGGAAGTAGGGTCGATCTCCACAGGGAGGCAAGATATCTGCTAAAAGGTTCGCTAATTCGGTCACAAACGGGGGTTGTAGGTTTTGATTACTAAACTACGGAGAAGGAGAAAGAGAGAAAAGCAAGAGAAATAAGGGTAGAACAAAGGGAAGAAAATAGCTAAGACAGTCGTTTCACCATGATAATTCAGTCAAGCAATCTAGGTCTCAGGTCAACGCAAATACGATCTAAGGGGTAACGAATGTCGCCTTTCGGTCCTTAATTCACCCTAAAACGCAAATAGCTTAGCTTTCGCCCTCACTACAGTGCCCTAATGTTCGCTTCGAGTCTCACCCTTTCCAACCTTTCGGTCTAGGTCACGGCTTACTACGGTTCATAGTCTAACTGCGTCGACTCAATTAGGCTAAAACAATTATATGCAGCGAATAACAACATAGATTATACAAGCATAGAACCTAATGTATCCATTACTATCCTATCATAATCATGGGTCCCCTAAGTCCTAGCAAGGGAATTAGCTACGCAAAACCGACATAACTAACAAAGCATAAGAGAAAGAGAAAGAGAATAAAAAGGGATTAAAGACTAATTATCGATCAAAAACTAAGGAATGATTACAAGAATTAGATCTGGAAAATAGAACAAAGAAACGAAACTGGTGTTTCCTCCGTCTCTCCGTCTGTCGTCCCACGAGCTCCCCTGATTAGGAGAACTAATCATCTTATTTATAGTAAAACTAATGCGTATGTAAAACCTAATGCGTCACGGACCAAAACCCATAACTAAAAACTACTCGATCGAGCACAATACCCCTCGATCGACCACAAGAAGCTCTCGATCGACCACAAGAAGCTCTCGATCGACCACAATAGTACTCGATCGACCACAAGAAGCTCTCGATCGAACAGAATAGTACTCGATCGAGTACTTCTCAGCGCGTAATTCCTGCTTCGCGCACTGAATTTCAAACGGCTTCCATTTCTTCGTTACTTATTGGAATCAAGCGATTTTTCTGGCGTTGGAAAGCTAAGAGGATAAGCTTTCACCTCCAATTGGAATCACTTGATTATCTCTTGTAGAACTCAAGTTATGGCTCTCCAAAGTAGGTACTAGCGGCGTGAAGCTCTTCCTTTACTCGCCTAGCTTATTTCCTTCTATGCGCACCTCGAAATGGTAGTACCAAGCTCCGACTCAACTCATCTCCTAAATACAAGCATACTTGGGACAGTTTTGGCTTGTTTTTCACTACTTCATGGCTTGTACCTACAAAATGACAATGGAAGTACAAAGTAGCATATTCGAGGCATAAAGTGACATAATATCACCTAAATGACATAGAAATGCGTGCTAATATGGACCGTAAAGTCTATGTGAAATGCACGCATCAAACTTGCCCAAACCAAACCTTTGCTTGTCCTCAAGCAAACTAAATGCAAGACTCATAAATTCGGACTCTCCCGAGTCACTCTTCTCTCAACAAGCAAATGGCAAGTTATATATGTATAGAGAAAGAAGAAAATGCAGACACTCACCTAGACTGCGACCGACATAACATGCAACGCTAACTAACATGAATAATGATTCAGTTACCGTACACTCGCACAACCACCGTTCAAGGACTATCACGTGCCGAACAATTGCAAAATATGGATATGTGAGGCTTAATTGGTAAGAAGGGGCAAAACAAATATGGGAATGTGAGGGTAAGTAGCCAAGCTAGTACCTAACAAGACCATAATAAAACTCGTTCCGTTCTTCCAATAATAAAAAATGAAGCGCAATGCCTTTTTAACTTGGCATAAACATCACAAAGGATCCAAAAATAATACACCTCGTAAAATATAAATAAGCACAAAGGTGTGAAAATAATTATAACCAATTTTCCAGCCACTTTCTTTTTCTTTTTCTCTTTTTTTTCGATTTTTTCATTGTTTTTCAGGGCTGATTTTTTTCTTTTCTTTCTTTCATTCCTTCCTTTTCTCATAAATACTCACTCCGATGCAATATAAATGAGCCAAAATCCGATACAAAGCAACAAATACCTCAAAACTACTAAACTAACTCGGCAAAGGTAGGCTTAATTTAGAATGTAGTTTAAGGGCAACTGGCAGATTTGGCTAATGTGGAGCTAATGGGGTAAAATGAGAAAGGGGAAAATGCAAAAGTTCTCTAAACACGTGATACCGACCACAAACCCATGCGTGCAGGCAATAAGAAATCAAAATTCATATACATGCGATACAATGAAATGTGGGGAGTAACTACTCTCAATCCTAAATGAACCGGTCATGAATGTCACCAGTTATAAGCTCTAAACCTTAGAAAATATGAGTAGGTTGCCAAATTTTCGAGTCAAGTCTAATAGTCCAAAACAAATTCCAAGACAAAATTTGAGAAATCGCTTGATTTTGCTAAGCAGGTCGTGAAAATGCAAGGAATAGCATACAAGTGACTAGTAGTGCAATTTCATCATTGAAAATACTCCAATCCGACTCGACTATATGCAAAATAAACGTGACTTTTTTTATTTTTCTGATTTTTTGCTTTTGAATTAAATAAACAATGCATACGGAAACGAAACGAGATAACGGAAATGCAGTAAAAACAATATGCAGACAAGATATGGATGCATAGTAAAGGAAAAGAAATGCAAACTAAAGAGAGTGAGACGGAAACTTACAAGATCGCACGTACCACGAACCTCCCCCAAACCGAACCAGAATGGGAGGTAATCAGATATTCGATCGAAGAAAATATCAGCAAGGAAATAGTCGATCGAGCAGGCGTCATCTCGATCGAGGAAAAATGGCGGTCGATCGAGTGGTGTCCTGAAATGAGTTACTCGATCGAGGAGGATGGGCACTCGATCGAGTACTTTAAGGCCTTCACCGCTCGATCGAGTAAATGAAGCACTCGATCGAGCCTTTGTCGCATCAGCAAGCGACAATATAGCGCGTGGTAGTACCTGCAATCATGCTAATAACGTCCCAAAAATACTACCAAAACCAAGTCGAAAGTGTTTTGCAGTCTATCGTCGATCACAAAACTAATTATTAAGCACACTAAACGAAATAAAAAAAATTAAGTCTTTAAAAATCCAAATGAAAGCAATAAAATTCCGGGTTGCCTCCCAGACAGCGCTAGTAGATAGGTCCCAGCTCGACCTTCTTTCTTCATCCACCAACAAAAATTAATCGCCCACAACTAGGCTTCTGACTGAATGCAGTTATTTCGGCAAGCATAAGTTTCACTATCGTCCTCTAAAGTGCAACAGCAGAAAGACAGCGGCTTATCGCAGCATCCATCACAACTCTATCAGTCTTTTGTCGCGCTTTCTTCTTAGGCGGGATAGAATCTTCAGATCCCCTTCTCGGGTACTTTAACCTCTTTAGACTTGTCCAAGAAGAAACAAAACGATGTTCCTCCAACTTGCTCCCGAGTAGGGGCGGAGGCATCAAATCAAAAGCAGTATATGATTTAACGGAAGGCATAAAGCTGATCGTACCGAAGTCAACAAAAGAAATGATATTACCTTCTATTGAGTAGGAATGATCTTCGTTTACCTTCTTATCGCTAGTCGGGACAGAATCGGGTGACAAACCATTGCTGTTCGCATTCGCTGTGCTTGATCGAGTAACTAAGTCACTCGATCGAGTTCCTTCTTCGCCAACATCACTCGATCGAGTAACTATGTCACTCGATCGAGTCATACCCGCGCCCAACCCACTCGATCGAGCAATTCCAACTGCTCGATCGCGTACCTCCTCACCAAGATCGATCGATCGAGTACTGTTGTTCACTCGATCGACTGCTCCTTCTGCTGTATCATTCGATCGAATACATAGGCTTTCGCGATCGAACTGATCATATGACGCAACGTTGAAGACTTCCTCGAAATCCGAGTCGTACATATCATCATCGGGCTCGGTTGTAAATTGAGCTAATTGATGCACAAGACCCTTGATAGAAGCATCTCTCGATTGTTCAACTTGTTGCGCATGAAGAGCAAGTGTCGCTATTAACGACTTTAATTCAGCAATCTCTTCATTGTGGACAGCCGGAGGGGTGTTTGGTTGTTGCAGCGGCGAAAATGGAATGGATGGCTCTTGGAAGCCTCGTTGATAGTACGGATGTGGTGGTGTATAACTGCGCTGTGGGAACGAATCATAGTGACTTTCTTTATACTGTCGATAAGCACAAACTCGGTCAAAATCTGCAAAGCAACAACCTGCATCATGTCCCACGACACCACATCTCTCACAAAATACCACATGTTGCTCCGGTGAATGGAACATAGGTGGGCTCTCCCGAAATATCGCCGATAGGACCTGTAGGACCTATCAAAACAACACTAGAGAAGAAGATAAGAACTGGCTCAGGGAATAAAATTCCCTGAGACGGATAAAATTAACGAAACAAAAAAAACAGATAGGGCAATTGCCTCCCCGGCAACGGCGCCAAAATTTGATGCGTGTCGTTCTACACCAAAAATAAACCTAAGTCAACTAACTGGGTAGTCAGTGGAAGTAGGGTCGATCTCCACAGGGAGGCAAGATATCTGCTAAAAGGTTCGCTAATTCGGTCACAAACGGGGGTTGAAGGTTTTGATTACTAAACTACGGAGAAGGAGAAAGAGAGAAAAGCAAGAGAAATAAGGGTAGAACAAAGGGAAGAACAAAGGGAAGAAAATAGCTAAGACAGTCGGTTCACCATGATAATTCAGTCAAGCAATCTAGGTCTCAGGTCAACGCAAATACGATCTAAGGGGTAACGAATGTCGCCTTTCGGTCCTTAATTCACCCTAAAACGCAAATAGCTTAGCTTTCGCCCTCACTACAGTGCCCTAATGTTCGCAACGAGTCTCACCCTTTCCAACCTTTCGGTCTAGATCACGGCTTACTACGGTTCATAGTCTCGACTCAATTAGGCTAAAACAATTATATGCAGCGAATAACAACATAGATCATACAAGCATAGAACCTAATGTATCGATTACTATCCTATCATAATCATGGGTCCCCTAAGTCCTAGCAAGGGAATTAGCTACGCAAAATCGACATAACTAACAAAGCATAAGAGAAAGAGAAAGAGAATAAAAAGGAATTAAAGATTAATTACGGATCAAAAACTAAGGAATGATTACAAGAATTAGATCCGGAAAATAGAACAAAGAAACGAAACTGGTGTTTCCTCCGTCTCTCCGTCTGTCTTCCCACGAGCTCCCTTGATTAGGAGAACTAATCATCTTATTTATAGTAAAACTAATGCGTATGTAAAACCTAATGCGTCACGGACCAAAGCCCATAACTAAAAACTACTCGA
>JAGPOY010005677.1:0-10844 GCA_018983105.1 Silene uniflora
TTTGGGATGGGAAGAGTCTCCACAAGAGTAGCATTTGCTTAGCCGACATAGTTATTAGTATTATTAGTAGTTGAACCTATATTATTTCAGTTAGTTTCATTTTAAGAATGTTGTAAGACAATTAAAGTTTGATTATTAATAAAGGACAGGCATTATTTCTTTCGATATTTCACTACCCCGGTTATGTCGGGATGGTAACGCTCCCATAGGCTAAGGGCAGTCCTTGGTAAAGGCCCCCTTTGTTTATGAGGGTGTTACAGAGGGGTACGCATGCTACCACACAACCTTGAACATTCGAGCAATTGGTGCATTAACATACGATTTAAATACGGTCCCCGCAGAAGTGAAGCCGTTATTGTTCGCTTTCAGAGACGAGTACTGGACTAACTTAGGTTAGGCAAGGGTGGGCTAGGGTTCATTGTGTTGGTTGTGATTGATAACCGTGAAATACCACAGCATCTCAGCAAATCACATAATATACACTCATTGTAGGTAAAAAAGGTTTAAGATGAACACCCCACTTCATCTAGAAAGTCCAGGACTATAACTAATTCAAATGGCTAACGCTTAACCATACTAGAGCATAATGAAGTTCACATAATATACACTCATTAAATGAACTCGTAATTTACGGTTGTTTTCGCCCAGCGCTAAATAGCGGTGTCGCATATTTGTGGGCATCGCAGTTGCTAATTAGCGGTCTACAGTTGAGCAAGCCCATTTCGAAGGGGTTAGATGACTCGAACTATTAGACGACTCTAAATTAAACTATGAAAATAGGCCCACTTGCTGAATATGCAACATGCACAACTTAGATTGGACTGCTTTCCACACCTACAACCGTTTACTGTTATGCATGCATGTACTGAAAAGGCCTTTTGTTGACTGGGTAATTAATGGAAAGATTTTAGGACTACAATATCTACACAAGACAAATCCTGGATTTGTGTTTCCAACACAAGAATTGCTTGTGTTTATTTGTGTATATATAGGTACAAGTCTTTCAAGATGTGAGCATGCTTGGAGCCTTCAACCATTCAACACATTATAAGGATTGCTCTGTATACATGGTTCACCAAAACAAGGCAAATATCAGAGTTACGAATCAGGTTCATATCTTTCCCTTTTATTTTGGCAGACATGGTTGTCACTTTACGGGTTCAAATTTTCAAGATATACCTCGCCTAATGCTATGTAATTTAGTGTTTGTAAAAACATTGGCTAATTTTATAACCATGGCTAAAATTCTCTTCAAATTTATGATGATTCACTTTCCCTAAATTTTCCCACTTTCTTATAATCCGTCTTCTAATCTTAACTCCTAATTGTCGTGTTGAAGTATAATTCAACTTCTTTTTAGGAGTTCCTCGTATTATATTTAGTGTTTTTGTATGTTAGAGAGTTAGAGGGATTGGGGCTTGTTAATTTGGTTGTTGTACTTTAGCGAGTCCAAGAAAATTGTCAGGTGGTGTGCTTCCTTGTCGACCAGAATATTATGCAATCCTCCGAGAGATAAGTAGAGAGAAATCATATCCGAGTAAAGGCGAGTCGAATCCCTAAATATTGTACAGATTAAAATGATTTTCTCAGCTAAGGCTATTAACTCCATCTATTCATTCGCCTTTCTCATTTTTATTTTTTTTTATTTTAATATTTAATTGCTTTTTGCTATTGTGTCCGGACGAGTCCAATCCCTAAACATTGTATAGATTAAATAGTTTTCTCAGTTAAGGCTATTAACTCCGTCAATTCATTCAACTTTCTCATTTTGTTTTTTTATTTAATCTTTAATTGGTTTTTACTATTGTGTTCTACTAATCCAGCCTGTTCGTTTGATTGGGTTAAAGTTCAGAATTCCTCCTAATACGATTGCTACTTATTTTTTGTTGTTGATAGAGGACAACGGAAACCAGACTCTTTGATGCCGGAAGCCGACTTAAACAGGTGAGGAGATGCTTTGAATTATTTTTCTTTTCAGTTGCTTATTTTACTTCATTTAGTTGACTTCTTAAGTGTGTTACTATTTTTACACGTAGTGGAAGCTCAAACTCTAGCTAATGTTTATCTGGCGTTAGAGAAGAACTTAGAAATCATACCGGTGTGCGTTTATATATTCTTGTTTATTTTGTGTTGGTATCCTTGGGTTTTGTTATACATCAACTTATTAACCTGATTGTTTCATGCATTTTTTTTTGGGTAATCTGTTTTTTTTTTCTTTTTGTAATTAGTTTCTGATATATATTGGAATTTTCTCGTCATGAATACATTTACCTGGATGTAAGTTGTTGTTCTACGCTTATTGCAGGTTCTGAACAAGATAGATTTGCGCGATGCAGAAGCTGATCGTGTTGCTAAGGAGATTGAGGAGGTTCGCTCGCCACTCTTCGACACAACTGCGTCATTATTCTAGCACTTTATCAAATCAATTTGCTTATAGTTGCTTTTAGTCAGATAATTCCTACATCCCTTACAACTGTTGGTAGAAGGAGAACAACTCAAAGAAGAGGTATAAATTCTCGAGGGGGATTTATTCCTGCTGCAATTTTCACCATATTATTTCAGTGCAAAATCGTCTGACAATTGACCTTTCAAGAGGCACAAAGGATAATTAATGTCCTTATTTTGTTTAAAAAGTTCAGGCCGAGAAGGATAAGCTAGAGCAGCAACTGAAAACAACGAACACTCAATTGGAAATTAGGATAATTAATGTCTTAATTTGGGTTATGAATAGTGGGAGTAGAGGTTTGCTTTAATTTGTGAAAAGGTTGGTGTTACTGTATATTAATTGTGTACAGTTCAAACTCCAATAAAATGGACAAGATAACCAAAATTGGTAGCACGTGAATTATGAGTAGTGCATGGCGTACAATAGCCGAAACATCGTCTTAATTAATATTGAAATTTCAGCTTGCGACGGGTCAAATATTATCCACATGAGGAGATAAGACAAAACCAAAGTGCCATATTGTGCTACCGATGCTCTCTCAAGAGTTAGAGCGATTTTTGCCGCGCTTTTATTCTGTGTAAAATAAAACGTTGTACAGCCAAGCGAATATGTTCGATCAACTTGGCACATTATTAATGCATTTAGAGGCACACGCGAGGTTTTTGTTTGGTTTGCTAGGTTGTGTGCATAACTGTTTTAGAGCTTACCATCTTCTATCCAGATCTTAGGAGATGTAAATCGCAATGTCCAATACTGCTATGGCGATTACTAATAAGGTCGTCTAAATGATTAATCAATTTGGGGTTCCAAAGTCACATTGTCTCTTTTCTCCTTAAATTCTATATTAGTAGTTCTCATACAACATATACTAGAATTTTAGTTCAAAGCTATCTATCTATATCGCAAGAATTTAGTCTCAATGTAATGCATATTGTGGACTGAATAATACCGAGTACTTGGGAAAATTATTGGGGTTACTGTTGTGTGTTTACAAATGATCCAACAAAGTGTCAGGTCTTTTTTATGTTCTCTTAGCTTAATTATGAGAGCCAGTTTACAAAATGGAAGAAGTAATTGGATGTTCAAATAAGTTTGGTGTGAATTAGTACACTAAACTAGAATATGGAGAATATAATTATGGTGGAGGGAGTAAACTGATTTGCATTTGCTCTTGTATGGCCATATTCTACTGTATGTATGTTATATGAGTAATGTAATAATCACAAATTCTTGGTGGAGCCATGTTTAAGGCAACCTCTTTCGATGCAAAGTGGTTAATTTAACGAGTATGAATTGTGGTGGTATTGTTCCATTTCTCAATCAGCCAAACACGTGTGCTTAGAATACAAGTCTGACGTAGCTTTTATATTTTGTAAATGTTCTTGCAACCGACATTCTTTCACACCAATTCTTTATGCTACTGTTTCCTGACAATTAAAATAGAAATTAATGAGAAATTATATGACATGTAGCTCTAAATTGAGTGTTTACCTTAATATATAGCTCTAAATTAAGTTACGAGTCCTTCAACAATCAACACCACCACAAATTCAGGTAAGTAATCTCTCTCTTTCTCTCTCAATAATTCAGCCATGGATGATTTCTTAGATGCAACAACAAATCTCCCTGAAACCCAGATGCAAGAAGGTTACAAAGATGGCTACAAAGATGGTTTAATCAAAGGCAAACTAGATGCATACGATGTGGGTCTTAAACACGGGTTTCAATCCGGTGAAGAAATCGGGTTTTATCGCGGTTTAGTTGATGTTTGGACTGCTATTATTCGTGTCGAACCCGGGTTTTTCTCGACTCGGGTTAAGAAAAGTGTAGAACAGCTTGATGAATTGATTCATGAATACCCTTTTATGAATTCTGAAGATGAGAATAAAGATGTTGTCACTGATAAAATTAGGTTGAAGTTTAAGGCAATTTGTGCTACTTTGGGTGTTAAATTGGAGTATAAAGGGTATCCTAAATTGGGTCATGGACAAGATTTTTGATGGGTTTTTGTTGAATTTAGGAATTAGGGTTTAAAATTGTGATCTTGATTTGTATTTCTTAGTTAATTTGTGGTGAATTGGAGAATGAGCAAGATTATTAATTGGGTTGTTTGTTGAATTTGGGAATTAGGGTTTATAGTTGTGATCTTTATCATTAATTCTTAGTGAATTTGTGGTGAATTGGAGTATTTGGGTTACCCTAAATTGGGTCATGATCAAGATTATTAATGGGTTTTTTTTGTTGATTTTGATATTAGGTTTTAAAGTTGCAATTTTATCATTATGCCAAAAAATTAGCATTGTGAACCAACGGGATTTTGTTGAACTTGATACTTTCACCGTCTCGGTCATTTGTTTACCTATATACTTCGCGTTTTGCAAAGAGTATTTTGATCAATGATAGATAAATGGATTTAGGACGGAGGAAGTATTCGAGTAGTAGGGGGGATTCGAAGCTGTTAGCTGTAAAATTAGGCCAAAAGTTTCTTATGGAATGTAATACTTTGTATTGTTTAAAACATACTCCGTAATTATAATTGAAGTTGCTAATTTTTTATGGTGAATTTTATGTTACACTGTATGATGGGCTGTTTTTTGAATTTTATGATAGGGAAAGTTGTTATCTTTATTAGTATGCCACAAGTTTCTTAGTGAATTTGTGGTGTATGTGCAATATGGGTATCCGGATTAGCGCGAATGCCATCTATTGCCGATGATAATTGATTTCCATGTCTTTTTCATATATGTATTGCGAGTTTACAACGTATTATGATTTTTAGTGTGAAATTTCCGTATTACTGTGTAGAAACTGCGTATCCCATAATCGTATCAGAGCGGACTACGAAATAGGCATAGATGTGTGTGGTGCTTTGTAGTATTAAGTGTAAGAAATGTGTGGATATCCAAGAAAGAGGCTCATATCAATGATGTAACATCCGGACTGTGTGGTCCTTATTACCCTGTAGTTATGCTCTTTACATGATGGGGGTGAGGCTGATATTGGCGTCTATCTACAGACTGGGGATGTTCTTGGACATAAAATGCTGAAGCTAATGCTTGCTTGTTGCAAGATTTACATTTCGGAGAGCCGAAACAAGGCTGCCCTTGAAGCAATCGAGCGAGCTGCAAAGCTTTGTAGTGAAGCTAGGATAGTCAATAAGTTTGAAGACGAGACTTATAATCGAGTTGGGTATACACTTGTATCCAAGCTACAACCAAATTTGTCCTCGGATACTTGCCCGCTCAAAGATGCTGCTCTCGCGATGGTCACATCTGCTTTCAAAAACATTGATTTTGATACGCATAGTGGAACTCATCCTCGTCTTGGAGTTGTAGATCATATTTGCTTCCATCCATTAGCCAATACTTCTCTGGAACAAACAGCTAATGTTGCAAGATCTTTGGCATCTGATGTTGGAAAGATTATTGAAGGTATATCTATGCCTTGTTTTACCATTTCAGAACGCATGATTTAGGGGCTTTAACTGTTTAAGATTCTTGTCCGGATAGAAAATAGAAGCAAGCTTATCCTCAGTTTTAATTTTATTGTACTCCTTTGACTTGGGCTTTCAACCGATGTCAGTAGAGTTACTTTTATCATTTCAGACGGGTGATTAGGAAAGCCTCGAGCAATTAACTATCTTCTTTGCTGCTGCTGTAGTCTGTGTATTATGGTTCTGTGGACTGAAAATCTATGATTGTGCTTTTTCATGACCCTTTAAGATAATCGAGTCCCTAACGTCATTAAATATGGAGAAGCTCCAGAGTACTATGGAGGGGTGATTGGTGAACTGCATGGCATTACTGATACTGATCTTTGAACTGAACTGCTGCATGTTAAATTTGCAGTCCCGGCCTATCTTTACGGAGCTGCACATGAAAAGGGAAGGACGCTCGATTCCATACGAAGAGAACTTGGGTATTTCAGCCCAAATACTCAGGGAAATATTTGGGCTGGAGGGTCCAAATCACAATATCTACCTCTTGCTCCCGATGAAGGACCAAATCAGGCTGACCACTCCAAAGGCGTTGTTGTAATTGGGACGACCAAGTGGGTGGACAACTACAATGTACCAGTTTTTTCGTCTAATATTTCAGCTGTTCGAAGAATTGCAAAACGTGTTAATGAAAGGGGAGGTGGACTTCCATCAGTACAAGCCATGGCGCTTGTTCATGGGGAAGGTGTCATTGAGGTTGCCTGCAATTTGTTGGACCCACAGCATGTGGGAGGAAAGAAGGTTCAAGATGAAGTTGAGCGCCTTGCAGTGGAAGAAGGTATGGTTGCTGGGAAGGGTTATTTCACTGATTTTTCTCGAGACGAAATCATCAAAATGTTCTTGGAAGTAGGAAATTGAGTTCTTTCTTCATTAACCTCGAAGGAATTTTCGACTTGTTAGGTTGTGCAATAAGTGCAGCCGGTATCAGGTGAGTGTCGTATATAATGATCAAATGATGTTTCCTTAGTTCATGTCATGACTTAATTTGACTCTATATCACATTTCTTGAACCGCAATTAGTAATTACTAGTAATTAAACTCGTTCGAGATTTTGTCTGAGAGTCGGACGTAAAAAGGAAATATAACTAAGCTTTAGTGATACCAACTAAGCTAGTTGATTAGGTACTAAACGAGCCCTAGTTATCGATCTTAACCTCAGCTACCTGACATGTTAAGATATCATTATTCGGTAATCGACATAATCAAACACCTTCATGACAATCCTCTGGCTTAAAAAGCAACAAAACCTAATGTTAAGCTTAATAACTGTGGATCGTCAATCCAATTGGGCTTTGTTACTATCATGGTCTGATTTTGGGTTTTAGGTTCTGCCGAGTAGGGTTTATCAGGCTGGATCAATTTTGTAAGCTCTACGTATGCATGTCTAATCTAGTTTCACCATTAATGCGGGCCCTAGGAATGGCCTAAGGGGTGGCCCGCAAGGGGGCCGCCCCGTCTTTATGTACCAATAGATCAGGCAAAACAGACTCGACTTGAATGACCCCGGTCCGAATAACCCAAACCGCACCCGAATTGACCAGAGTCACCCAGCTTATTCATTGATCGTTATTGGCAAATAACCTTGAAAACAATCCACCCGAAATGGCCCGATCCGATTGACCCGCTTGCTAGGTCAAGCCGTCAAGGTAACCAATAGTCCAGGTTTGGCTTTTCTCCACAATCTCCACTTCTCCAGTATACCAAGTCATTCATTACATTGGAAATTTCAATGCTTTACCAAAATTTCCACAACTAGTGGATCATTGAGTGTTATTCCTACTTTGAAAATGCACCACTCTCATCCAATAAGTCTCCCTTGTGACGGGTATATCCGTCACAAACTTGCGACGAGTTAAGTTATACCCATGTGGGAAAAAATAAGACAAAACCAATTGATACTCCCTAGGTACTTTGCTTTTGACTTATCTACCCTACATGAGTAATACACTAATACTTGATCCGTCGCAAGCTTGCAACGGATATGCCCGTCACAAATGAAAATTGCTCATTGGACACTAGACTCTAGAGAGACTGGGATACCGCATAGTACTTGCTTGGACTAATAAAACTTGTCATCTGCCAGGAAAACATAATTTGATGTTCTATAAAAACAAAGAGATTTGAAGGCTTGAACCCAAATAACATCCAACTCCCACACACAAAAAAAAAAAAAAACTTAAAAAGTAAACAAATGAAAACTACACACCTCAATATACATGATCTTTCAGGTTTTAGATTCCTAAATGTCTTATTTGTGTTTATTATCTTGCAAAATATTACACCAACTCGAGTAGCCCTGCATAGTTCGGGCAATGAAACCGACCACAGGGCATTGTTGGACATCAAGAGGCAGCTAGGAGGTGATCGCGAAGACGGAATTTTGAGGTCATGGAATAACTCTGTTCACCATTGTAATTGGGAGGGAGTTACTTGTGGCCGGAAACATAATAGAGTGACTGTATTAGATCTTAACTCCCAAGGCTTATCCGGTACCATATCGCCTTTCATAGGTAATCTAAGTTTTCTTAGAAACATTTCGCTTTACAATAATAGTTTGTATGGTCCGATCCCCCACGGGTTGGGCGATTTATTGAGGTTACGGGAACTATGGCTAAGGAACAACTCACTTGTAGGGGAAATTCCGGCTAACTTGTCTAGTTGCGTCGACCTCAGAGTTCTTGACATAAGAGTCAACAAGCTAGAGGGAAAACTCCCACTCGAGTTAAGATCATTGTCGAAATTAGAATTCTTTAGTGTCGGAATCAACAACCTTACAGGACCGCTATTTGACATCATACAAAACTTTACCTCCTTGCAAACAATATATACCTCTTACAACATATTTACCGGAACTATCCCAAATAGCATCGGTAGGATGAGGAATCTACTGCACCTTGCAGTTGCCGGAAACCAACTCACCGGCACACTTCCCGTGTCCCTATTCAACCTCTCAAACCTTCAAGTTCTTGATCTTGATGAGAATCTATTACAGGGAGAAATTCCGTCACATTTGGGATTCAGTGTTCCTGGTCTAACATGGTTGAGCTTCGCTCAAAATGACTTTTCAGGAACACTTCCGACCATAGCAAACTTCACAAGCCTAACACGCATCTATTTCAACGAGAATAGCTTTACCGGCAAGGTTCCTTATGATTTTCAGCAATTTCGCAATCTATTTGGTTTAGATCTCACAAACAACTACCTAGAAGGCGACATCAACTTTATAAATACACTAGTTAACTGTACCCAGTTAGCGACCCTGGAATTGGAAGCAAATCATTTTCTCGGAGTGTTACCAACATCTGTTGCGAATCTCTCCAACACTTTAAGATTTCTCACTGTTGGAGAGAATTTGATAAGTGGTACATTTCCTCCAGGTATTACCAATCTCTTTAACCTTCAGATCCTTTACATGAGTAGCAATGGTTTGACAGGATCAATTCCTCATGATATCGGAAAGCTTCAAAAACTCGAGTTTCTTGCTTTATATAGCAACTATCTAACAGGTACCATACCCACTTCCTTGGGAAATTTATCCTATTTGAGTAAACTTTACTTAGATAACAACCAACTCGAGGGGAGTATACCTGTGAGCATTGGGAATTGCCGGAGTTTGTTATACTTGAGTTTATCACACAATGAGCTCAGCGGAACTTTGGACAACGAACTATTCACAGGATCCGCTACATTTCTTGAACTAAATTTGTCGCATAACCATTTGGAAGGGCCTCTACCTTTGGGTATTAGTAAACAAATCAGCCTCGTGACCTTGAGTCTGTCTTGGAACAAGTTTTCAGGAGTTCTTCCCGATGGTCTTAGCGGATGTACTGACCTTCAGTACTTATATATGGAAGGAAATTCCTTCCATGGAGACATTCCTTCGTCGTTCGTTTCTTTGGCTAGCCTCCAAGAAATTGATTTTTCTCAGAACAATTTTTCTGGCTCATTTCCTGCTTTCTTCTCAAAGATTTCCTCGATATATTACTTGAACTTATCCTACAACGATTTTCAAGGAACTGTCCCGACAAATTCAGTATTTGCAAATGGAAGCGCAGTGTTTCTTTTCGGCAATAAAAAGCTGTGTGGAGGAATTCCGGAGTTGCATTTACCCAAATGCATTGAAACAGAAAACATTGAGAAGAAAAAAACAATGTCGTCGCACTTGCGCTCTCTTAGGTTGATCATTTCAGTCGTAAGTGCGCTTGTCGGAGGACTGGCTGTAGTGATAGGGATATACCTCTTACTAGTCAAAAAGAAAAAGACACCTGTTTCGACAGAGCCAGAAAGGGGGAAAGAATTCATGAAAGTGTCATACGACATGCTACGCAATGCGACAGCTGGTTTTTCTTCGGAAAACCTGCTTGGTTCAGGCTCGTTTGGATCCGTGTTCAAGGGAATTTTGGATGGAAAAACAGTGGCTGTGAAAGTTCTCAACTTACAACGTCGAGCTGCATCTAAAAGTTTCATGGCAGAATGCAAGGCCTTGAGAAATATCCGTCATCGGAATTTAGTTAGCATTATAACAGCTTGCTCAAGTATTGATTTTCAAAGAAACGATTTCAAAGCTTTAGTCTACGAGTTCATGGAAAATGGGAGCCTCGACAGATGGTTACATGGAGATGTCGGGAGCATGAGCCTTCTCCAAAGGGTCAATGTAGCTACTGATGTTGCTCATGCTCTTAACTATCTCCACAACGAGTGCGAAATTCCTATTGTTCATTGTGATCTTAAACCAAGCAACATTTTGCTCGATAATGACATGGTCGCTCATGTTGGGGATTTCGGATTAACAAGGTTTCTAACTCAACCTCGACATCCTAATCAAAGTAGCACAATCGGGATCAAGGGCACTATCGGCTATACTGCTCCAGGTAATAATACTTCATAGTCTTACTAATTTTA
>JAGPOY010005678.1:0-10843 GCA_018983105.1 Silene uniflora
TGATGTCTAGTCGTTATGCACACCAAAAATAAAACCTAATACAACTAACAGAAGCTAGCGGTAAGTAGGGTCGATCTCCACAGGGAGGTAATTTACTATCTATGAATTTTATCTGTCGGTCACTAAATTGGGGGGGTTTGATTTGTTAACTACTACTAAAGATTAAGGGAAAGAGAAATAAGGTACGAAAAATAAAAGAGAATAAAATTGACGAAATTAAATCAGAGAGAGAGGGAATATGCAAGGATTTCCGGTCCACCGTGTCATCAACATAATCGGACTAAACTAGGTCGGTCAGTTCGTTGGTAGGAAGGACTGGGTCATCACCTTTCGGTCCTTAAACCCGACTATACCTTTCGGTCTTAAGTCGCCCTAAGATCATTCTTACTTAACTTTCATCCTCATAAGAAATCAATTATTGTATTTAAACAAGTCTACCCTACCAATCTTTCGATCCAGGTCGGGGTTAACTAAGCGAATGGTCTCCTGCGTGCACTCATTCAACCAAACAACAATTATATTGTTTAACTACAATTCCTACCGTAAAACTGCCCTACCCGTCATACCCTAGCATGCATCGACACGGCTTCCCTCATCCCCGCATACACGAGATTTAGCTACTCATACTATAATTACTAACAAAAGCAATTATCATAATCATGCTAATACTCGACATATTAAACGAATGAAACAAAAACATAAACTAAACTAGGGCAACGAGTAAAAACAAAGGAAGAATAGTAGATTAAAGGAAAGAACAATACAGTCTCAAGCGATCCGGCATAGAGAACGTATGATTCCAACTTAACCCACAAACGAACGTAAGAACCGTAAAAAGGAAAGAGTAAAAAGAGAGAAGAAAAGAGAAGACAGAAAATAAAAGTGTTTGATTATTAGAAGGTAAAAATTGGTAAAAAAAAAAAAGGTCCTTAGGTCTGTCGACCTTATGTGTTTTTATAGTAAAACACGTACATAAATTATTAAACCTACGGGCTTTTTAACGTATCTAACCCTAAAAACCTCTCGATCGAGCACTTAGGGTTCTCGATCGAGGAACAAACTTCAGCAACTATCTCGATCGAGGAATGAGACCTCTCGTTCGAGATCTTCTCCTTGCAACTCCCTCGATCGAACACAGGACAGTTCGATCGAGATCTTCTACTCTTCAAATCCTCTCGATCGAGCACAGGACAGCTCGATCGAGGCTTTTTCCTCTTCCAGTCTACTCGGTCTTTGTTGACTTGGGTCAATATGTGGTCAACGGCAGGTTCCATGCTATTCCATGTACGAGCAATCGCCTTTTGTGCTTCCATCTTCTAAATGTGCAACTTTAAGGCGAGAAAAGCTTGGTTTCTGCTACCATCCGGCTTATATCTGCAAAATAGCAATACAAACACAAAGTAGCCTATTCGGGGCATAAAGCGATATAAAACCACTTAAAATCACATAAATACGTGCCAAAAGGGACCGTAAAAGTCTATATAATATGTACGTATCAAATGGCATGACCAGCCATTCATACAGACCATGCTTTGTTTTGAAAGCAGTCTTCCACTCATCCCCCTCTCTGATTCTAACCTGGTGGTACCCTTGCCTGAGATCAATTTTTGAAAATATCCTGGCACCACTTAGCTCATCCAGCATATCATCTAGCCTTGGAATCGGGAATCTGTACTTGACTGTGATATTATTGATAGCCCTGCTATCAGTACACATCCTCCAAGTTCCATCTTTTTTTGGCACTAGCAAAGCTGGTACTGCACATGGGCCGAAAGACTCCCTCACAAACCCTTTACTCATTAATTCCTCAATCTGTTGTTGAAGTTCTTTGGTTGCTGTAGGGTCACACCTATAGGCTGGCCTGTTTGGCAACACAGAACCAGGCACCAAATCAATGTGGTGTTCAATCCCTCTTAGTGGTGGCAATCCACTGGGCAACTCAGCTGGAAATACACTCCTTTATTTCTGAATCAAAGGTTTCACTTCATTAGGCAACTCATGATGTTTCTCTGGCTTGACCTCTTTTGATAACAGCATTAGAATAGGCTGTTCCTGCCTGATTTCCTTCACCATTTATGCTTCTGACAAGAAAGAACCTCATTCATGTCATCTGGCATGTTAGGACTTCCATAGTTTCTCTGATTTGGTGGTAGTGGGGTCAGGGTGACCTTCTTGCCATTGTGTTTGAAACTATAGACATTGTCCCTCCCATGATGGCTAGTGTTCCTATCAAATTCCCATGGTCTTCCTAGTAACAGATGACAGGCATCCATAGGAACCACATCACATAGCACCTCATCCTTGTACACCTTTCCAATGGAAAAGGTTACAGTACACTGCTTATAAACCTTCACTTCTGAACCCTTGTTGAGCCACCTTAGTTTGTATGGGTTTGGGTGGTCCTGGGTAGGCAAGCTTAACTTACTAACCAAGGTAGTGGATTGCAACATTAGTACAACTTCCTCCATCAATAATCATGTTGCAGACCCTCCCCAGAATGGTACACCTGCTTCTGAAAATTAGAGACCTCTGATCAGGTTCTAATGGAGCTGGTTGGGAGTGCATGACCCTCCATAGAACAAGGCTGTGCCCTATATCAGGGGGAGCCACAACTTGTCCTTCACTATTCTCCTCGCCAGTTCCCACTTCCTCTAGCACCAGTGTTTCATCCTCCTCATACTTAACTAGGCCCTCTCTTTCTCATTCTTCTATCTCCATCATGGTCAAGGCCCTGTTAGAAGGACAATCCTTCCTGAAATGGTTTTGAAACAGGTCTGGTGGGGTATTTTTCCTTTATCTTTTGGGGTTGTGTTTGATGGGTTAGCTGTTTCTGTAGTTTTTGTGTACGTGAATGGTTTTGAAACAGGTCTGGTGGGGTATTTGGGTGTGACAGGTTTAATCTTGCCCAACTTCTCAATCCTCATAGCAAGATTGACAGCTTCATCAAATGTCCAGACTTGCTGCATTCTCACTCTGCCAGCAATCTTGGGATCCAAACCCTCAACAAACCTAGCAATCTTTTGCTCAGGCTTTTCTGTAACCTCACACTGCAGAGTTAACTACTCAAAGTTCCTCAAATAGGACTCAACAGATTGTTGATCCTGTTTCAGCTGAGTTAACTTAATGAAAATATCCTGAGTGTAATCTCTAGCAATAAACTTGTCTTTTAATTTCTTTTTAAACTTATACCAAGTTCTAATGGGTTCTTTTCCATCCCTAATCCTCTGGTATTTCATGCTGTCATACCACAATGAAGCATAACCCTTGAATTTCAGAATGGCTACCTTAAAGGCTTTTCTATCATCATATCCTTTAAATTCAAATACCCTTTCTACAGATCTAAGCCAATCTAAAAGATCTTCAGGATTTAAACTACCAAGAAATTCAGGGATTTCTACCTTTATATCTTTGTCTCTGGCATCATAGATTCCTTCTCCCATTCTGGAATCATCTGAGTCAGAGTTGGTCTCATACATGTCATGGTGATGCTGCATCCTGCCCATTCCTCTTGCAAACCCTCTTCCTCTACCTCTTCCTCTAAAAGGGGGTGGTTGCCCTCCAGGATTTGTGTCTCTCTGTGGGTTGTTAGCCCAAGCTTCCATAGCAGCAGTCAAGTTTTCAAGCCTGGTTTCAATACCAGCCAATCTCTCTTCACTCATGGGTTATTTTTTGTGTTTTTGAATGTAGCTGGGTAAAAGTTTTGACTTTTCCTCACCTCAGGACTAACACAAGATGGAATTGTGTTATAACCTGGATCCTAGATACCAAATTGATATGTAAACAAGGGGGACTAAACAGAAATATGAAGTTCTGACAGTCTGACAATCCTGAAAACCAAACAATGCTATGAACTTCAGGGCTCGACTAAAAATAGCAAATGATTTTTAAAATTCATGAAACTTGGTGACAAATTAGTTTAATATGGGATCTAATACTGTACCAAATTTCAATATTTTACAAGGTCTCTAAGTATTTTAAATAAATTCCCAAACTCTGACAGACTCAGTTTAGGAACTCAATATCAGACTGTGTTACTCTTTTTTGGTTTTTCTGCTAAATAAAATAAAATGACTGGATATATTTACCCTACTAAAAACCACAGCAAAGCATAGGAATTTTAGTGAAGTAATTTAAGCCTAAGCTAGCTAAAATCACAGCAAAGCACAGAAATTTACCAGACTCAGACAACAATGAGGATAATTCAGACCACGGCAAGGCACGGGAACTGAACTAGACTCACCCCAGGTACTTAATCAACACTCAGAAGTGTCACTAAGCCTGAATTAATCCTAGAAATCTAGTGGAATTAAGATTTGAAAGTTGAGATTTTTCTCAAACAATTTTTCATTAATTCAAAGTCTGAGTAAAACAGGTTCTGAGAAGGTCCTTATATAGGCCTCTCAATTTTAAGGTTTGTTACAAGAGAACCCTAGAGATGTCATCCAAGGGCCAGGAATTGTTCTGAGATTACAAATAAAGCATGAAAATGATAAGCTAATGAGTACAACAAGAATTAATGTAAAGCTAAGCAAACAAAAGTTTTGCAGTCTTCTGAAAGGGATAGGTTGCTGTTGCTTTGGTTGTTTGTGTTGACAAAGTTCTTGGCTTGGAATGGAGTGGTGAGGTGATATCTGAAATAAGGAAAAACGAGTCTCAATCCTTATTCAAGGTGCTTTCTCCATGCCTGGCCAGAAATGACAACCTTGCTTTATGCTTTAATCCCTTGTCTTCTTCTGCAAATGGCTTGGCTTTGAAATTTTTGTGGCTTCTATGTACTGGTTGGGTCTGACTCCTTGGGTCTTGGTTTGGACTTAGTTAAATAAGGATTCAGCTGGCCATGGTGGCAGCTGGTGTCTGGGTGGGACCTGGCTTTGGTGGCCTGATGAGAACTGACAGAATTTCTTCTTGGCTTGGGTCTGGCTAGCTATGGCATGCTCTTGGCTTACAGAAAATAGGCCGTGGCCTGGTATGGCCTGGCCATGGCTTAGATAATTGAGGCTATGGCCTGTCATGGCCTGGACATCACTGAATTTCACAAGGCCCTGGCTTCCAGCTCCTGCATTACCCTATTTTAAGAAAGTTTCCATTTTTGCAAAGTTACTATATTTTGATGTTATTATTTTTGAAAAGTTGTCTTTTAAAGAATTTGGATAATGAATACCATTTGAATTTGATTTGAATAACTTATGGAATAAGTAAGGTGTAAGGTCTAGAATAATAAGTTTAGGTATTTTGGACATGCTTTAAAGGTAGCCTCTGAGCCGGATACTTATGTGTTGTGTCTTGGACATGCTTTAAAGGTCGCTTATGAGCCATATAGTTATATATTGTGTCTTGGACATGCTTTAAAGGTAGCCTCTGAGTCGGATATTTCCGTGTCGAATGTTGGACATGCTTTAGCCTCTGAGCCAAGTACTTAAATTTATTTGCAAACTCTTAGTTTTCGAAACAAATTTCCACAAGAAGAATTGAGATGTTGGTTTAATCGGTTTACTCTATCGTCTGAATAATGAGTTTTGAAACGTTTATTACTTATCATGTTTTTATATACGTTGATATATTAATATTTTAAGTTTTAACTACTTTGATATATTAGCATTACTTGTTCATCTTGATGAAATATGGCTGGGAGAATGCCTGAGTTACTCTCCACTAATTGTGGCTGTTATGTTTATTACATGACATGTATTGGTTTTCTGGGATTCGAGTGTGAGCTAGCGAGTGCTCATTCGGGACATACTCTTTAATTAGATAGCTATGTTAGAACCTTTTATTATTTTGGTTTTTATTTAGACCTTGTTTTATACAAGTGTCGAGTTGTAGTTACTACTGTTAGTATTGCTATATCGAGACTTACCGCTTCGGGAAACTTTGCTCTCAATGATTAATTATATTAATCCGAGTTTTTATTTTTCACATAGCTTTTCATTGTATATTTAATCCCATTCGACAGTGTTTCCGCCACTATTTTGCACTAGATTTTATAGGGGATTACAACTTAAATTTCATGTCTTTATTTACGAATTCATCTTTCATTATCGTTATTGTTTCTGATCCAATTATGAGTAGTTAATTCCTTTGCTAGGATGGAGGGCAATCTATGGGTTAATTAGGATTTATGCGATTAATTTGATCGACGATTTATGCTTTCCCTAAATTAGATGTTATCACTTAAGTTGCTACGCATTCCATATGAACCCCGTAGTGAACCCGAGATCCTAGTGTTTTTCTCTATCATTGTTATTTGCTTTAAGATTCGCAATCACTTAGTTTAGAAATCAAAATCAAACAAACCACAGAAGTTGGATAATTTAGACCAGTATAGTAATTAATAGTGACTTCTGTCTCCTTGTGTTCGATCCCGACTACACTATCTTAGGTTAGACATGTTGGGTTATTATCTTTAATTTAGTGATACGACTTTAGCCGATCAGACACCACTAGACGGAGTAAACTGCTCTGTTGGTTCACCATTCCAAGGGATATGCATACGAGGCGATGTCACACATTCCATAACCACGTCGATAAGGAGACCAAGGAAGCCCATGTCGTGTAATGTGGCGTGAATAAAGCCCCAACGAAGTCGATCATACGCTTTCTCCAAAACAATTTTTATAGCCACTATACCAGTTTAACCCTTCTTTTTGTTCATAGAATGGATAGCTTCTTGAAATGCGACGATGTTGTCTGTTATTTGCCGACCTGGAACGAAGCCACTTTGTGTCGCGGGAATAACATGAGGCAACACCTTCTTGATTCGGTTAGCGACAAGAGTTTTACAATTATTTTATAAGCCACATTACATAAACTAATCGGACGCAATTGAGTATTAGATTCTTGAATATTCGCCTTTGGAATGAGCACGAGATGAGTTTTGCTTAGGCCGTCTAGCATCCCATGTCACACAATGATGATTCTATTAGTGGCCAATTCTTCTGATACAACAAGGCTTGAAACGTGTCAGGGCTTGAGGCCTTTAGTGATCTCATATGATTAACAACTTGTTCTATCTTTAGCGTAAACGGCCTATTTAATCATTCCCAATCTTTATTACCGAATTTTGGAATAAATCCCATGGAATATTATCCATAATGCTTGAAGATTGATCATTCGTATAAAGGTCTTTGAAGTAATCGACAACAAAATTCTAACTTTCCTCGGATCATCTGTCCATAAACCTTCACCATTTTTAGCGAAGTAATTATGTTGCACCACCAACGAACAAGAGTACAAACATTGAAATAAGAAGTATTGCGATCCCCGTTTTTAATAAACTCTAGTCTCGATTTTTGGTACCATAAAAATTCTCTTTTTGAGAAGAGTGCCTCATCCAAATCTTTTCGCAATCTCGCTTCTAGTTTAATCAGATTACTTAGACTTACAATAGAAAGTGTTCGCTGATGTGTTTATAAAACCATATCGTCAATGGTCAATTCTTTACATTCAACAACAACAATAGTAATAAACTATAATATGAACAACAACGCCACCACCATCATGAACAACAACAACATACAAGTGATAATAAAAATTCTCTCTAAAAAATTCTCTCTAAAAAAATCTCTACTTTTTTGGCTATGCAATCCCGTGATACCGGCCATCGACCGGAAAACGAGCACCAGCCAGATCCGCCCTCTTCCGACTTGAATATGGTTGACCAGACTCAGCCTTTTCCGTCATTGACTAAGAATGCTAAAAGAAAAGCAATCCATATCAGCGAAGTCCAGACTCTTGATAACACAAATCCAATGGTGCTCGACAATCCTACCATTGACGACCATCAACAATCATCTCATTTGAATATTGATAAAGTGTCCAATATACTGTCTTTCCGTGACAAATTACAAGGGTATCAAAGCTATAGTTCAGATCTAATCAATGACATCAATGAAGATTATGATATTGATATCGAATTAGATGAAGACATTATTGAGGAGGGTGGAGATGAAGCCTTATGTCCAAGAATTCTACTCTTTAAAGAAGAGAAAATCAGACTTAGGAAGCCCTGGAGAAACGCCTTAATCATCAAAGTTTTTGATAAAAAAATTGGATACCTTTCTCTTATTAGGAAGCCGAATGCGAAATGGTCAATCAAGGGTAATTTAACTTTTATTGATATCAGCGACGCTTATTATGTTGCGAAATTTTCATCTCCCCATGATTATGAGCACGTACTAACACATGGTCCATGGATGGTTGATGATCCCTATATATTACTATTCGTAAGTGGATTCCAAATTTTGTCCCGTCAGATGACGAGATAAAATTCATCACAGCTTGGGTACGAATTCCTAACTTGCCTGTGGAATACTTTAATGAAGCCTTTCTCAGGCGAGTAGGGGCGAAGATTAGCAAAGTGATAAGAATTGACAAGAATACCGCACTTGCAGAACGGGGTCAATTTACTAGGATGAGTATAGAAGTTAATATTGATAAGCCCATGTTGTCAAAATTTTGGTTAAACGGGAAAATTTATCGAATCCAATATGAATGACTGAAATCCATCTGTTTCATGTGCGGAAAAATTGGTCATGCAGTCGAAAATTGCGGTAAGGAGGCAGAGGCGCCTCAATGCAACATGGAAACAAACACAGAGCATAACATTAGTGAGCCAGGGATTAGTCCTAATCCACTCAAGGCAAGTTCAATTGCCCATGTCCCTGAACTTACGGAAAAATTAGGTGATTGGATGTTAGTCAAGAAGCCCCCACGAAGAAGGACCCCTCCTAAAGTCGACAAACCAAACTCTCAGGCCATAGGAGCATCCAATATTTTCAGCAATGGAAGAAATAATCCCGGGTCAAGATTTGATATCCTTAATTCTGATTCACAATCCTTTGATGAGATACCAAATCAATCAACGATTCAGTCAACTGGAAAACAATATTCTGCTCCCATAATTTCCCCAGAAAATATGCAATTTAATAGTCCTTCCTATTTTAAATTTCTAATACCAATCAAACTCTTATTTCCAAAAAATACTCCCCATTCTAAGCAAACTTCCCAATCTAACCCACATAAATCTTTGGCAAAAAAGTACTCGAATAATAAATATAGTCAGACTCGAGCTAGCCCGGTTCTACACAATATTATTAATCGTAAACCTAATGACACTTTCCCAAAGACGACTGTAAATAATCCAATACAGTCCTCTGCCATTCACAATTCTGAAAATATACCGCCTGGAACGACACCTAATGTCATTCCAGTTCACGGAAATTCGAGAGACGTATCTCCCGGTGTCATGTCTTTCTCAGGAGAACCCCCAGATATGTTGGAGTAAGTGTCCTCAACAATAGTGCGATCACATAATTATTGTGTAATCACATAATTAATTAAATCTCATAAAATAAGAATACGCAAGGGATGATATTTTATATAGTGAACTGATCAACTTTTTTACGGTAACGATTGACTGACTAGAGTTTGACGTTACCGTCGCATATGCGGTGGTGTTCAGTTGATTCCTTAAGGTCACACCTAAAGGATGCGACCCAAATAGATAATTAATTGTATCGGATACAGATTAATTGATTCCTTATTTAAAATGTGAGTTTTAATAATTGAATTTGAGGCAGTTAGTTTATTATATTTACAAGGAGTTGTAAAATAAACTAATAGAGTATTATGAGACCCATCATATGTTGATATAGTGGTAAAATACTACTCAATAAGTTGAGAGTATATATTGTTTATTAATTTGTCACATAATTGTTATTTGATCAAATTAATATTTAATTATGTAAGATAATTAAATATAAGACTTATAAACATTTGTGGGACAAATATTATAAGACAAAATGGACCCATAATACACTACATAAGTCGTGTAAATGGAGTATATAATACTCTTTGTGCTTTTGTCATTTTGCCTTTTGTAAAATGTCAAAGACAACATCATTACCTAGCCTTACACACCTATACCACAAAACTTGTGCCTAGTGTGACACCCTCGGTTTTCGCGGAAAAGTAAACACATAATTCTAGAGAAAATTTGCGTGGATATGTTTATAATAGGTTCAATTTGATGAAAACCTGTAGATTTTAAAAACTTTGAACCTGTTAAAAACATTACTCTTTCAGAAGGTGTCTTAACATGCAAGGTCTTAGATCGAAAGGAGAATGCGACATAAAAATTGCGTAGTGTATAAAACACCAAAAGGGTGAAAGTATAAAATTTAGCTAATACAATAAAAAGGTAGACAGGGAGACATATGTCCCTGAAATAGTCTAACCAAATAAAGAAAGTTCAAGGTGATCTAAGTAAGATAGTGTCGATCTAAGAAGGGTCCCAAGGTAAATCTTTGCTCGCTAGCTCGTCATGCACCCAATATCTGCCTCACAAACCTGTCATTCGCATTTTATACAAATACGAAAGCCACAGTCAGTGGGGAGTAACTCCGAGTTCTCCCAGCCACGAAATGTCATAATAATATAACATGAAATCATACATATATGAATAAGATTAGCACCTAGTCCTAGCATATGAATGCTAGAACCAAATGATCATCATGTGAAAGAACATCCAATAACACATAATCCTAGCATGTGAGAAACTAGACTGACTCATACTATACTATCATGTGAATCATATAACACACAATAATCCAAACTCTATCAATCATAGCCGGCTTGCATCTCACCTTCTATAATTCATAGAATCACCAAACAAGAAAGGACAATATGTCAGAAACAGGCATAAGCTCCTAGGACCGTCAATAGTCACTCTGTAACTCGAGTCTATACCACGAGGTAAGGTAAAACACACCCTAGTCCTAAACCTGCGCAGACCTAGAGACATGCGGAATCCACCGCATCCAAGACCCATGAATCCACATGAGTA
>JAGPOY010005679.1:1676-12519 GCA_018983105.1 Silene uniflora
TTTCTTTGAAATGTTCTCCCGGTTCTTCTTACTCATAGCCTTCATCAAACAAATTGTATCGAGAAACGTAAGCATGACCAAACACTAAACTAAGTATACGTCCTTGCTTATATAAGTATTAATTAGGTTACCTTAAACTTGTCAGACAGCCTATAAGCGATATAGCTATCCCAATCGTCCTGAGTGACATACGGATAACTCTTTGTTGGTGGTCTCATGTTCATCTCCCCGGTTTCCTTGATGAACAAGTGATTATGAGCAACCTTTACCTTCCAGGTTCTGAGGGCTTCCCCTGTCTTTCTTTTAAGGTACTTTTCATTCTTTTCGGGGACAACGTAAGCTACCTGCAAATATGATGAGCATATTTGGTTAGTTTCGGCTAATACACATATCAAATAGTAACTTAATTTCAGCTAGCTAAAGCATTTATACATTGTATATACCTTTATTCTGTCAATTAGCATGGTATTCCGTGTTTTACTCAGTTCAATCATACGCCGTGTACTGAGAGGCACATACTGTCTTACACAGCAATCAATCCAACTCGCAAAAAACCCGGCATAATCACCATATGGCAGCCCATCTTTATCCCATTTTAAAGGATTAGGCGTCTTTGAATTTATTGCTTCTAGGGAAACCCTATGGCGCATTCGACCCTTTATGTGATGCAAATTATTCTCATCACCTGAGTCGTCACCTGACGCATTTCCATCGTTCCTCTTCCGCTTTGTGACCATGTCTAAAGCAGAAATTAACAAACAAATACATTAATAACAATGTATAAATTAATATAATCTCAAAAAAATACCTAGAGAGGAGGGTTTATTACTTCTTTAAACAGGAGAATCCGGGTTGATCTGGCGGCGGAAATTGAGATGACGATGATGGTGGTTCCAAAGGGGATGACGATGATGATGACGGCGACAGCTTGTGGTTTGAGGATATTATGTGGATTGTGGTGGAAGTCAAGTTCAGAGCATATGTGAATGATACAACACTTGCATGTGTTTTGTTTAATGGAAATTGCTAAACACGGTATACGGAAATTGCCCAATTTTCGACTTACAGTATCAGGTAAATATTGATGTGGCGCTTACATGGAATCGATGTGGCACAGCTGCGTTTTTACAATATTATTTAAGCAAATCACTTGGTCCACTGTCACATCTCACCGCCTCCATCATTGCTAAGCTTTACAAACACCATTTTTCTTCGGAAAAAATTCTTCAATAAACCAGTAAATTAACCCCTATTTTACTAGAAACGAGATCAAATGTCTTAAATAATCAATTTTAACAACAACAATAAAATCATTAATAGTTAACCCACCAACAATTGATGCCAAAGGAGTGAAATTGAGCAATTTCCATTTCCGATTAATAAGCTCAATTGTATAATCAATCCTTGGACCTTCACATCAAGTACAACGCCAACATCATGTTTCCATTACTTTCTTGTCTTCGCTTCATATCAATTCGCTTAATTGTCTCATACAAATCTGAATTAGCTTCCTTTAATCACCCACTCCAATACGATTTTTTGTATTCCCAAACCTCCAAAACCCGTATTTTATCCACCCCGTTTCACCGCCTCAATCACCCACTTAAGAATCCCCACCCTTTTCCACCGCGGCCGCCGCCGCCACCACCCGAAGCTTCTTTGAAACCTACCGCAGGGACCTCAAGGAATTCAGTATTGACCTCAAAAAGGAAACCCAAGCCCCCATTGCCTGGATGTGATTCCGTCAAATATGGTGGGTTTGTTGGGACTGGTGGGGTAAAAGGCTTTTAAGTGGATTTTCTGTGGTGGTAGCAAGTATTACGGAGTATATGATGAATTAATAGTAGTAATAGTTTTAATACGAATATTATTAGTAAAAAACAAAATCTAAAATGCAGTGACCTGTTAATCAGGTAACAAGTCATCTGAGTCTATTTTAAGAAGAGGGTGTGCAAAGTTCAGTTTATTTTGAGTTAAAATGTAGCTTAGAGTATTATGAGCAGACTACGTATAGGTTGGAGTATTTATGTTAAATAACCCTATTTATAACTCAAACAAACTAGCAAAGTAGTAAGTAGAGGTCGGATCCCAAGGGACGGGTAACTAGTATTGGCAATCTATTTGTTTCAATTATGCAAAGTCAAGTCTCAAAAGTAACAATTGATTTGGAGGAAAAGATTATCAACTAAGGCAAATAAAAATCAAGTATGATGTGGATGTAATCAAATAAAGAGAAATACTAGGGTGTCATGGGGTCATAGGGTATGATCATAGGTAGAGTACATGTAATCAAGTGTTGGGTCGATTGATTGAGGTCATAACGAAATAGGGCCGAGGCTTCCGATCTTACAACCCTTAGGTGGGAAAGGGTTAGCGACACATGTACACCCTAACTCCCCTACTAAACCTATGCACGGTCTAACCCTCAATCGGGGCTTCCGATTTTACGACGAAGGTTGAATAGTAGTCTAGTAAGCCTTGAGGCTTCCGATCTTACAAGGTTTGCTTGGATTAAGGAGAATCAATGTGTGTGTTGTCTTTCCCACATTTTATCAAATATAAAGCATGCATAAGACTAGATAACATCATAACAAGTTTAATCAATCAATTAACCCTCAACATTAACATGTATTCATCCCAACAATCATTCCCCTAATCACCCATTTACCCTAGTTAGGTAACTACTCGCTAATCATGATGGTAAGATTGCAAATAAGGAGTAAAGAGTAACTAGCATATAAAAACATGATGAATGATCAAAGAGATTAACAAGTAATTAAAAGGATTAGAGATTGTACCAACTTAAGGAGATTTGAACAATAATGGAAATAAGAAGAAACCTTTTGATAAATTAAGAGATGTCAATTCTCCAATTACAACCCAAGTATTCTTCAATCTAATATATGAATGTTATTGAAAGATTAAGCTAAATTAAAGAGTAATTAAAGATTTCATTACAGTTGATCCAAGCTAAAAAGTCCTATTTTACCCCTAATTCTCTATATTAGGCTAATGGGGAAGAGAGGGTATTTATACTAACTGTTAGGATTAGGTTAAGTAGAGGTGGAGTGTCGTTCAAGGACATGGCGGAGTAATTAAGGGCAGCTCGGGTCGCAAGGAAGTCATCCCGGGCATTTGTACTTCGAACCCGCCCGGGTCACAAGGAAGTCGCTCGGGTCGGGCACGACCCGCCCGGGTTCTAGGTACAAATGCCCCTTTTTGCTTCGTCCTGTCACAAAACCCGTGGGAGTGTCTTCCTAGCCCGTGGGGGCTTCTCTACTTAGCTCCAATTCTTCACTTAGACCTTTGGTTCCGTCTCCTCTACATGCTTGGCCCTTGAATGTCGTCCATTTAGCTCCGAAATGCTCTTATTTACGCGTGGTTCGGCTCCTCCGCCTACAAGCAAGCACAAATCCGATAGAAAGCAAATAGGAAGCTAAAGACGTCGAAAGGACCCTTATAAGTATATAAAAAGCATGCAAAACGGGGTTCGTTAAGGGGGTAAAAGTGCAACTATTATGGTCACATCAACGTGTTTTTGACCTACCGATCGAAATCACAATCAAGCCTTACACATTTTGTTTGGTACCGTCGCCGTTGCATTCGACCGACCCATTGGACCAACTCAACATTAATCAACATGATTTCAAAAAACATCTTTTAAACATCTTTTCAAAACAAAATCCTTTTCTAAGGCACTTAAACTTATTTTGATACCGAGTAGTCGCATAATGAGAAATCCATCTCAAAAATTCGTGTACTTCGCAACCATGATAACATGTAAGTTTGAGGGTGTAAACAACTCACTTATTTCATGTATTTGTTGTTTTTATGATATTATAAACGTGAACAATGCGTAACACGATTCAAACATGGAAAGATCGAGCCAAAACCGAGTTTTGATCTGAGGTAGAGGCTCCTTGTGTCGCCTGGGATCTCGAGCCCCTATGGGCTTCTCAGACCATAACTCAAATGTGTTTGTGGTCATCTTTCCGTACATTTTTATCTTATTTTTTGCTTCTTTCCTTTTACGGTTTTTACCATTTTAATTCATTTTTAGGACAAATATTTTGACCATTACCGAAATCGTCCTCGGTTCCTTATACCATGACGGTTTATTTCGTGACTCGATAATATTATTAGTTAGTTACAAATTAATGGGTATTTTAACACCTTTTCTTTTACTTAGCATTTTTCCCACTTATTCACATTTGCAAGCATTTTAGTCATATTCATAATCATCCTTGGTTCTTTATACCATGTCGGTTTAATCCGAGTATGATGATAACTAGCGATGAAATTAAAATCATATTTAGTTCATATCAAACATTTCTCTTTATTTCATTTTATTTTTCTCTTATCTTGACCATATCATATGTCATCCTTAGCTAACATATATGTCATCTCGACTTAATTTGAGAACGGCGACGAAATGGTTAAGCATACACATTTTACACATTTTATTCACAAACTATTCATGTCAAGCTTGCAAATCCGAACCCGACACAGGATATTATCAACATAATGGTATACATCCCAAGTCATGCAAATCATATTCAAAACATTAGCATTGAAGCGGTCTTAACGACGTTTCAACAAAAGCGGTTTTAACAACCTTTTAAAACGTTTAAACAATCTTTTATACTATCAGAGGAAGCCTGATTGCCTCGCCGAATGACGCGCGCCCATATTGGAATGCCATACACTATTCTTCTTCATTTGCAGCACTTGTCTAGGACGATTCCGATTTCGGTTAACCCGAATGTGTGACGGATCAGATTGACGAGTTTCCATCTTACACCTTACCATATAAACATAATTTTTCAAACAAATGAATCGTGTTAAGCACCAAAACCCAAATTTGTTACATGAATGTTTAATTTCCACTTTTGCATGCAAGTCAATCTTAAATCTAACTCGACATCAATTACTTGATACTTGGATAAACAACCGACTTAGCAAACTTTCACATATAAAGTTAAAATTTTGTATGCGCATTCATGCATTTAAACCTTTTTATCAACTTTTGCACTTAGCAACCACGATCGATTAGTAGAGGCCGCTAACGTGGGCGGGAGTGTGTGTTCGATTAAAGAGCTTCCCAATACGTACCCTCACCCCTTACTCAGAACCTTTGGATATCCATGTCCCTTAAGAGAGTTAATTGTCGTGCTAGACTGTACCCTATAATTCTTACAAATAGGGTATTTATAGGGGTTACAAGATTATGGTTGATTAGTGGGGGAGGAATGGCCCATTAAGAGAGTTAATTGTCGTGCTAGACCATACCCATGTGCAGCTCGTGGGGATTAGCCAGAAGAAGCTATCCCTGTCCACCAAAACGCTTGGGTCGAAGGGTGACTCGCTCGAGTCATCTGATGGCTCGCTCGAGTCAAGCATTGACTCGCACGAGTTGGTGCTCAGCTCGGCTAGTTGAGCTCGGATCGTAAAATGGGCGTCATTTGCTCAACTGGTCTCGGAATCGAGTGATTCAAAAGCCTAGATCACTTGATTTTTTAACGTCGTTCCGTCTATCAAAGTTTCAGAACCAAAACAACACTTCTTGGTATGGATTTTGAGCGATTTCCTCTTGCAATGGCTCCCTTCTCGTTATCGTTGCCCCATAACACGTGGGGGGTTTGCATCCAAATCATCCCAAATCTTGCTTTGTTAATCTAACGTCCTTGTGCCTTGCCTTCTCTTTCTCGCCAACTATCAATTGAGTCGATTTGCCTTCATTTATGTCCAAAATCATGTAAAAACCGCTCCAATTAGCTCATTTCCTACAAACGACCATAAAAGGGAAGGAATAGCAAATAGGAAGCAAATGACTATGAAAATGACGATAATTAGCTAGATTGGAATGCAAAATGAGGTTTGTTAAGGGGTTAAAACTTAAAAGTGCTTAAATATGAACCACATTATTAACAAATTTCTAGCCTTTCTCCATAAGTATTTTTTTGTCAAGGTATGTCTACTATTACCTTTTCCGGTGCTCGGTATAGTTATTAAGTCGACAGTTCAAGCAGTAGCATATGGGAGGATCTTTAACATTCTTGAAGGAAAAGGTTTCATGAAAGATTTAATGATACTCATCTAGTTCTCATACCCAAGGTGTGTGGATCAGAATTCATTTCTCAATTCCGTCCCATCAGCTTGTGTAGTGTGGCATACAAGGTAGTCAATAAAGTCCTTCGAATCGAATAAATAAAGTGTTACCTCATCTTATCTCAGAGACTCAAAGTGGATTTGTCCATGGACGACAAATAATTGATAATATACTCGTTTTGCAGGAGGCTATCCACAAAATGAGGAGGAAAAACAAAGAAAAACGAGTTATATAGCAAATAAGATAGATCTCGAAAAATCCTATGATAGATCACAATAGGTATTCATCAAAAGTACATTACCAGACATGTAGGATTCCCTCATCGATCTTATTGTTGAAACTATAATGGAATGCGCTTCTTCGACGACAAGACTATCTTATGGAATGGTGAACCTATTGAGCAATTTTGACTGTCTCGAGGAGTTCGACAAGGTGATCCGGTTTCCTCTTATTTATTTGTTATGTGTCTCGAAAAACTTACCAATCGCAATTAATGTCGAGATTAGGAGAAAAGCATGGAAAATTTTGGCTGTGTGTAAGAACGATCCTTTATTATCGAACTTGTTTCTCGCCGATGATATGGTACTTTTTGCTAAAGCTGATGTATAATAAACAATTGTTAATAATAGCGTTCTGCAGAATTTCTGTTAAGCATTGGGAGAAAAAGTTAGTATTTTCAAATCTCTAGTCTTTTTCTCCTCAAACACGCCCCAACAGTTAACAACCCGACCCGCCACCGTCGTAACATAACCTCAATAAGATGAGATGTGTACCTCTCAGCCTATATTTTGTCCTCCCCTTAAGCCCAAAAGCACAAGGCCTTGTTACAAAGTGGTGGGTGAAATCTCTTATAAATACATCATAAGCTCTTTATTTTCACGATGTGGGACAACTTTCCTCTCAATCTCTTAGGGTGTTACAAAGAGACCCGAGACAAAGCTAGTAATGTTCTTCAATTCAAACAGACGAGTGATTTGGGTACTTATTTAGGTCTACCTACTATCTGTTGGGGTATGTGTCCTCAACAATAGTGCGATCACGTAATTATCATGTAATCGTGTAATTACTTAAAACTCATAATTGGGATACGCAAGGGATGATTCAATTATATAAGTCGACTGACCAACATTAATCGGTAATGATTGGCTAACTAGAGTTTGACATTACTATCGTTTGACGATGGTGGTCAGTTGATCCCTTTAGGTCACACCTATAGGACAATTCCCGAAATTGTTAAGTTAATTAATTGTATGTCGATACAGATTAATTAATTCCTTAAAGTACAACAAATATATATTATTAGAGAGATTATTACATCTTATTTTAATGAGATTAAATAAGATTCGATTTTAGTAAATAAGACGTTATGTTACTAAAATTAATCGAAGTTTGCGAAACTTTTGAGATCGAAGTTTATTATTAGTTATAATTACAATATGTTGTAGATTATACTAATTTGACTTAAAATTGTCATTTTGTACACTAGTAATTGTAAATTGCTAGTCGATTTATTAATTGTACGAGATCAACATTCGATGTTATGTTTAATTAGTTAAACACTAATAATGTGACATGTGACATGCTACATGTCACATGACACTACAAATACACATTTAACAAAATACAAAAGATAAAATGGGAGCCCATTTTATCTCTATTTGGGCGTGTAAATGGAGTGGGTGGAAGGAGTATTATTGATCTTATTTATGTTTAAAAACATAATGATTAAGCTACTTAATTATGAGACACAGTTTATCTTGAGAAGGTGAAAGCATGAGCATGCTCTTCTTGTGTCTCCCCCACCCCTCTCACCGTGCACTCCCTCCTCTTCTCCTCTTATAAGATCATTTTTATGATCAAAAAAATACATGTGTGGTTGTTGGAAAAATCTCTCTAATCTCTCTAGATAAATTGTTTATCAAAAACTTTGTTCTAAAATTCTAATAATTTTACAAGATTACTATAAGTAGTAATTTGATATAAAATTAGAGTTTATTTTAAGGGCCTAATATTATATACCTAGTTAGTATATTGTATTAGTATTTCGGGATCGTCTTGGGTGCAATCGGAGGAGGATTTCTTCACTTGAAATCTCGGGTTTTGGAGGATCATCCATTCCGTCTTTAAGCTCAAGATCGACTAAGGTAGGCGACCTTTGTCGTGCCCAAACGTGCCATTTTCCGCATTGTAAGGAAAACCGTTTTTCTTCTCTACTTTTATTTCGAGTAACTAGATCCGACTAATAAATTTATATGACTAAATTAAAATCGAATTAGAGGAGTCTAATTCATGGGATATGAACCCAACAATTGGTATCAGAGCATAAGGATGCTACATGCAAATCGTTTTAGGGTTTTTACGAGTTATTCGATAACTAAAATAAAACCGTAAAATTTGTGTTATTATTAGATAAGGCACGAAAATTTTGAGCATGAATACCTCCTGGTCCTAAAATATTTTTAGGTCATTTGATATGATTTGTGGAATTTATTTGTTCATTTTTACGATTTTTATAATAAAAATGTGATTTTTATGTATAAAATGCTATTTTTTAACTAAAAATAGTTAAACTTCGTCTCTGACCTTGAAATTTTAATATGGCCTCACATGTATATTTTAATTATTGTATATAAAATTTTGTGTAAAAATGGTTTATATTGCATGATCTATGATTTTTATGAGATAAAAGTTCATTTTAAGAGGTAAATAGGTTAAATATAGTTATATTTCGAAATAATTCATGAATTTTAAGTATGTTGTCACATGATATATTTAAAACCAGTGTGTAAAGTATGGGATGAATGTGATTCGTCTAACATCATTTGTGAATTTTTGATTGAAAAAGGCATAAAAAGTGACTATTTTGAGAATTAATACTAAAAACGAGTTCATGACTAAAGAAAATATGTTTGAAATTTCTATTTTATCACCATAATCAGATCTAAAGATGAAAAATTGATGTGATTAAATTTTGCATGCTTTAATGGTTTTATTTGATAAAACCGATAAATCGCAATTATATTTTTCCTTGAATTGTTTCGAAATTTTTAACCTAAGATTTGAACATTATGAGTGTCATGGAATTTTTCCAGAATGTTCAAGAAAATTAAATTCAAATTTCTGAAATTGTTTTAATTAGATTTGAATTATTTACATATATTTTGTTATTTTAAGGTCAATAATAAACAATTGTTATAAAAACAAGTTGAATTAATGTCAAAGGTTAGTGATGACTAATTTTGATGCCTAAGAGAGTTAGGATAATTAACTTGGACTAAAATTGGATTTTAGTATTATTTTACGACTTCTAATGGGTTAGAATCGTGCATTTCCACAAAACCGGGATGTTAAATATTAAAATGGTTAATAGAGGCGATTTGGCATATTAATTTGGCATGTTAGAAACATATTATTACATTGCAATTTTACTCATTGTTGAATGATACTTTTATTTATATAATTTTGAATTATGTAATCTTAGTATGGCCTTAGTTTTAATCGATATTGCCCGAAATGAATGGGAATATTGATTCGGTTGTAATTTATGTGATCTCGTATCACCGTTTCATTTTGTTTTATTTTTTATTTTTAGTTACAAATGTATAATAGGAATATTTTGTATTTTATTATTATTTGTAATTTTTGGCGAATCCAAAAGACGGAGCCAATCGGAAAGGCGTTCCGATCAACACGGTGTTATCTTTCGGAAGCGTGTCACATGAAGTTCAAGGGACCAAGGAGTTGGTTTCCGAATATGTAATAGATTATTAGATTTTCTATTTTAGGAAAGGCCATACTAGGAATTTTATTTATTGCTTTACGTTTTAATATGTTGCATGCATCGCCAAATCGTCATATTCACAACATGCATATTATTTATATCGAGCAATCGACCATGTCAATTATATATTATCGATAATTCAACCTTTAGCTCACTTAAATTTGATAGATAATTAAATTGACTAAGACCTTTACTTTTAAAAGATTGAGACTTAGCCTTACCAAAGAGTAGAAACCCATGACTCCCGATTTCATGGAAGTACAATACGATTTATCGGGGCACTAAAATGACGTCGGGTAAGTGGGGCAATAAACCGTATTGCACTTCAAAATTTGGTCGATCTCAACGAAGGTGTTAGCGACCGTAGCCGCAACAAGTTCGGGCTAGAGATGAAATTAGTGTAATTTCGTCGACTAAGAGTTCTAATGGTAGAATCGGTTAAAAAGAGTTAACCCACCGAGTTATATTAAAGAAAGTGTAGAGGGTCCGATGGCTCACACGGAAATTAATATGGATTTCGGGTCTTAGAATCATTTGTTATAGTTGGGTAAAGGTCAGTAAACGAATGCTTAACTTGTTTTATATTTACAAGTTTAACCTAAAACGATAAATGTTTAATGAATCCTTTATATTTTATTTTGTAGTCAATTGATTAATTCACCATGTCGACTCCAAATGCCAATGCAAGTACTAGCGCTAACGCTCCACTCCCAAATACCTCTTGGCTCCGATCCTTCATGGATCGATGCAAACTTGATAAGAACGGGTCCAATTTCACCGATTGGGACGCCCAACTCCGCTTAGCCGCGGAAGGTGACGACAAGCTTCGTTACCTCACCGAGGCTTCTCCCGCCGCACCTAATAATCGAACCACCCAAGCTAATAGGGAAGCCTATGAGGCCTACCAAAAGGAATCGGCCGCCTTGAAAAATGTCTTGATTTTCTCTATGGAG